>VRLP01001797.1:22500-111839 GCA_009660295.1 Lophius piscatorius | reverse complement strand
CCCATTCTCTTCATACTGTACATGCTCCCCCTTGGCCATGTCATCAGTCGATATGGACTCTCGTTCCATTGTTACGCTGATGACACGCAAATCTACATAAAAACTGACACATGTTCCTCCGCAGCCACTCCATCCTCATCGTCATCATCATCTCCCCTGTCAACACTCCGCGCTTGTCTGGATGAGATAAAGGTGTGAATGAAAAACAACTTTCTTCAGTTGAACAGCTCCAAAACCGAAGCAATTTTAATTGGCACCCCACATCAGACCCAGTCTTCCTCCATAACCAGTATTACCTTCTCTGGTCACGACATTCCCCTCTCTTCATCAGTCACCAACCTCGGCGTACGATTTGACCCTCAACTCACTTTTGAATCCCACATCAAACAAATCTGCAAGATCTCCTTTCACCATCTCAAAAATATTTCCAAACTCCGTTCTTCACTCACCTTGAGTGATGCTGAAAAGCTGGTCCACGCGTTCATCTCCTCCAGACTGGATTACTGTAACGCACTTCTCATCCGGAACCCTGATAAAAGTCTTCAAAGACTACAATATGTTCAAAATAGTACTGCAAGGATCCTGATGAGAGTGCGTAAACACGAACACCTCACCCCGTTTTCTTATAAAAACCTGACCAAAAAGCAGCAATATTAATTAAAGTTATAGGTTCTGCTAAAAAGGAAGGTTTTAAGTCCTTTTTTAAATGTGTCAGTTGTCTGTGGAGCCCTTAGATGGTCAGGGAGGGCATTCTTCAGATGAGGGGCAGCAGAACAGAAGGCCCGATCACCCATAGTGTTGAGCTTAGTCCGGGGAAGGAGGAGGCGGTATGAGTGGTTAGTACTGAGGGATCATGTTGAGGTCAGTGGGGTGAGTAGTTCTTTTAGGTAGGGGTTGCACTGGATGCACTGGTGAGTGACGAGGTAGATCTTATAAAATTGAAGGGTAGTTTAATGTCTGTTGTTAATCATTTATTCATTATCTCACTGCGCGCCGCCTTACTATGATGTATCATGTCATAATTTACATTATGTATATTTTCTGTTTGGATGTATTTTGCTATTCTATGTGCCTTTTAATTGCCATTCGCGGACAAATAAATTGATTTGAATTGAATTGAATTAAATTGAACTCTCCAGGTGATGGGCCAGCAGTTGTGACCAAACCACTTCCCCCACTTCCATCCAGGCTTCTAGCTTGAGTTGAGCTACTGGTTTTCGATGTAACATCATGTCCATTCCCACAACAATCAGAACTTTTTAGTTATCTACAACTAAGATTCTCGCTTAAACCTTAACAATAAAAAATAACTAAAATAATTTTACCTGTGCTCAGTGATGTACAAAAGGTGCTACAGAAAGAAAATGGCTCAAGGGTCATATTGAACTGTGCCAGAATATTAGTTACAAACTTTTTAATAAATTGTAAACCAAGTTAAGTAGGCCAGAGTCAAATACTAGTTTGTCGTTTAATCATGTGATAGTTCAGAGTCGGGTCAACTATGGAGAGGAGTTTTATTCTCACCAAATCTGTTCAGAAGCTCGCTGAAAAAACATTGAGGGAAAGTTATTGAAGGAAGTTTGAGAAGCGCTGGTAAAAAGTCTGTGAATCCATTCAGTCCAGCTGTCTTTCTGATCAGCAGTATGTGTCTGAACCTGTGAGCAGCTGTGTTTTCTTTTTCCAGTGGAAATGCTGCACGTCTGGATCCTAAGTACTTTGAGAGGAATGTTGACAGCATCCCCATCTACAGGCTGTTGCCAAGCCAGCCTCACAGAGGTAAGAGTTCCTCCACACAACATTCAGCACAGCAGCTTTACCTCTTCCTATGTGAAATAGCCAGTCTGTGCTGTCCAACACATCCTTTCTTCACCCAGAACAGGTTTTATTCTTATGTCTCGATTAAATCTGGTTTAAGGAGGGGACTAGTTGATTTTTGTGGCAGATCTTGACATGGATCCAATATCATTTTTTGTTTAGTTAAATATTTATGGATTTCTCAATAACAAGTCTTAAAATTCGGTTAGTGAGTGAATACATTTGATTAAGATCATTGCTTGTTAGATAGAGACTTGATTAATCCATAAATGAAAAATTTAATAAAATGTGGTTAAAAGAGAGGTTGGCAAAAAACTCAATATCTTACTAAATATATATTTTTCCATTTTTTAGTCATAATTTCTCATTGCTCCTGATATAATATACCAGTACTTACCGAGAAACATTTCAGTGTGATTGGGGGACTTGTTTTAAGACAATGCATCTGGTATATTTTAAGTAAAAGAATCTTGAATGTATGTCAAATGTTCATGATGAGTATTACTGACACATAAACTCTGCATCAAATTTGATAGAATACCATGAAGTTAATGTCATTCTTCACAGTTTTTGTGAGATAGGAGGACTCTCAATATTGCAAAGTCCGATGCGAATGTACACAAAATGTGCAAAAAAATTGGATTTCAGCCCCAGAGAGGACCTTTGAGTGTAAAACACACCTTACCTCCACTATTGGGAACTGCAGGCCCTCACTACGACCTTTGGCTGTGACGTAAACCTAACGTTTCAGCAATAACTAGCAATGAGCACAGTGAAAAAGTATGTAGCGGCCCAATTATGAGTCTGTCGCATAGAACGAGACGGATGAATTGATGACAGTGAGGATGATGGAGGTTTGATAAATGTCCTTGTAGTGCAAAGTTTCCTCAGCGGCTGAAATCCAGCCGGCCATCTGCACAAAGAGGATGGAAAGAGCAGAACTATCCACATTACAACTGATCACTGGTACTGATCTCCAATTTCCAGATCTTCCTTCATGCTCCAAATAAAGTCTGTCGATCCAGGATCATGGTGAACAGATTATTTATTAAACTTACTGTTTTTCTACTTAACTGTTGAAAATCTCAAAATATACAGCAATTTTTGCAAAAATGTTGTCTACACATTATTATTGTGATGCATCTGATTGGACAGATTCTTCTGGCCAATCAGTCTGCCAGCCGCTGCTCTGTGGATTGGGCTTTCAAGCCTTTAAATTAAAAGGATGGATCAGCTAGAGATTCTGCATTGTGCGGTCCTAATCAAGGCACTTAAAATTAATTTTAACCTCCAGAGGAAATTATGGATGGGTTTTGATCAGACTTGGATGGTTGGTCAGGCGATGGGAAAATATTTGGAATAAAAACAGTCCAGGTTCACACAGTGAAGCAGTCCACGTTCTTACAGGTGCTTCTGTTTAACCACTAGGTACATATTAAAATTTCTAAAGATATTTTAAGTTATTTACATGTTGATGGTTCTAGCCCGCTTCAAACCTCCGTTGTTGATGAAGGTACTTTAATAAAATGTAACTTTTAGACTCAGTTCAGTTGCTCATATCGCAGCATCCCTAATACTTTCATTACTCCTTGTAAAGGCTGGAACTGTGGACACTGTGTATTAGTGGGCGGTGGGGCACTGTGTTGTTTGTTTTTGAAATATTGATCGACTGAACCCGTGTAGGACTCAGGCAGAACAGATTGAGCAAAAGCAAAGTTTCCCGAGTTGTTGATCAGAGCAAAGTCCATTATTGTACAATGAGTCAGAACAGGCAAATAAAAAATTATCCAATATGCCTGAGACATCAAATCCCTTAAAAATTTTGTATTTACTATCTATAGTTTAAAAATGCTAAAAGTCATCAAAATGCGATCAGATGTGTTTACCACCTTTGTCCACACATTAGACTTTTTAGATTGGAAGGGACGCGTTTCAATATATTATAGCGTGTTGCTTAGATATACACTGTTCAGAAAAATTAAGGGAACACTTAAAGCTGGAAGCATGCCAAACTTTGTCCTATTCCAAAAGACAAGAAGCAATCTTTGACAGTGCCGCCCTATAAGCATACTCCCTACAATTGGTAAACTGTTTAAAGCTATAGTGAATAAACAAATATGGCATTAGATATAGAATAGTGATTTACTCACTATTCACCAACTTGCACATAGAAGAGGGCATTGTGCTGTTACAGCTCTTGTGGATATGACAGACAATGATAATATAGTTGGGGGTTTTATTAATCAGTTTTGGTGCTGCATTTGATCTGGTTGATCAAGACATGTTGGTCAAGAAACTTTTGCATTATGGCTTCAACAAAGATGCACTAAACTGAGTGAATTCAGTTTAGATAGAATGCAGAGGACATTAACTGATAGAATGAAGTGGACATTCATTTATATTATTAATCAGTTTTGGTGCTGCATTTGATCTGGTTGATCAAGACATGTTGGTCAAGAAACTTTTGCATTATGGCTTCAACAGAGATGCACTAAACTGAGTGAATTCAGTTTAGATAGAATGCAGAGGACATTAACAGATAGAATGAAGTGCATCTTGTAAAGTGTGGTTTTCCACAAGGCCTTGGTCAACTTCTCTATTTAATTTATACTAATAACTTTCCATCAATATTATCTAAATCCAGTACTACTGTTTTTGTTGATGACAGGATGTTCAGCAGCACCAAGAGGAGGTCCTGCAAACCGACTGAATAAATATTAATCACTGGGTCTGTAGGAACAAACTGGTCCTGAATGCCAGGGCAACCAAAGTTATGTTCCTTGGCTCCAGGAAAAGGGGGCTTGAGCATATCTAGCTTTCTAGGTTTTTTCAGAGGGGGAAAATGTTGATAAGAAATTGCAGCTACAGGTGAGATGCTCAAAAAGGCAAAGAATAAGGCAGACCGAATGTTATGACGTGTGCATATGACACTCCAGTGACTTAACTTATTAGTACATTGGGGTGATTGACTAAAGGACACTATTGAAAAAAGCCTTTTATTTTTATGTCATAACTTACATCATTCAATGAGACCAAGAGCTATTTATGACTGACTACATTTGGAGAGAGAAATTATAATCGACTACAGGCAAAAATCATGTCTTGCCAAGGCCTAAATTATAGCTTGGTAAAAAGATAATTCTCTTATCGGGCTTATCAAATGTGGAATAAACTACCTGACACCACTAGGGTGATGGCTATGAATAGTTTTAAAAGATATTAAGTTAACGTGAGACAACCGAAATGCACAATCAATGATTATATGGATCACAGGACATAAGGGTTTTTGCTATATAAAAAATGTTTTAAGTTAAATTGAGACAACCGAAATGCACAATCAGGGATTATATGGATCACTGGATATAAGGATTTTTGCTATGGGTCATTAATCGTTGGAGTTTATGGCAGCCATTTGTAACCCTTGCTACTTAAAGAGCAAAATTATTAAAGCTGGTATGAAGTTTAAGTGTAAAGTATTGGACCAAATTATCAGAAGTTAGAAGTAGTTAGGATGGACTGCAGAGCCCAGATTCACCGAACAGTACACCTGAATTAGCACAGACACAATATTTCCTTTGGGAGGTGAACTCTTCCATTTCATGAAACATATTTAGGAAAGCAAAAACAAAACAAAATATGGTTTAACATGTTCAGTATTACCCGGATAATGAAAAAAAAACACCAAAATATTCACAAATTGGTCTATAGAATCACGAATTTGAAACACCCCAATTTCCTCAAGTCACTGATGTGGTACTTTTCGTCCATTACTCATTCTGAATTAACTACTAGTGCAATTGGAACCCCTTTGGAAATGGCAACTATCCGTCCTACCGCGTTGGGTGAACCTGAATGTAGAAGAAATCCCAGGAGTATGGCATTTATATTCTGCATGCACTTAGGGTTTTAGTTCCACTCCGCTGAGTTGTATCTTGCCATCAAACGTCGGATAATCGAACAGTTCGAGCTCCAGTATCCAAAGTCAAACTCCAAGTAAATCCAAAAACCTGACCTATAATGGGTCAGGTCAGAACTCACATTCAAACCACCAATGTTGGAATAGTGGTCAATAACAAGATTAAATATCTCTCGTTAAAGTCACTTATTTTATTCTATATTACCTAAAGAATAATTATTTCAAACAATAAAACATTGCAATAACCCTCGACAACTGACAACTAGAATACAGTTTGTCTCAAGTTTAAGGTAATAATGGTTACTAAAATAGCCAAAACATCCAATGTATAACATGTGCTTTGCATTTTGCGCCTTAAAATGGTGGCCTGCAGTTCACTGCTCAAAAGATAAATAGACCCGTGCTCTGTTCCCAGGCCAGGCATTCGGGCTTATGGTCATATGCGCAAAACATTTAAACAGCGGCAAAAAAAACACTTAATGCACTTAAAATGCACAGTTAATGTGCCTCGAATGACACAAATAAACATTCAGTACTTATCAGATGTACATGGACTTAATATATCGTCTTATTATTAGTATTATTTTCATATAGCAAAGGACAAATTTTGGTTTCCAGTTCAAAATAGCATGGCTAAAACTATTAGCATAAGTCAATTGCATTTCCCAATTGTATTTGTTAGCATTTGTGGCTAGCGCATCGGAAATCAACTTTTTTCCTCTCAAATCTTTGGCGACAGTTTGGCGAACGTTTGAGAAGTTATCAAAGATGCTTTAGCAAACTTTAATCACTTTTGTAGCTTTTATTCCAAGGTTAATAATAGCGCTCGTCTGCTCTAGTTCTTGCTGCTGGTCAAAGAGAGAGCAACCACTGCAGCTCTCACCAGGTCACCAGACACGACTGTTACCTGATTGGCTGGCTGGTCTAGCCTCTTAATACACACAAAATGATTAACAAGCTGTAATTCATTACTAATAACGGAATAAATATCTTTTTTCTGCATTTATCAAATTTTTTGCGGTTTAAGTGTAGACGACCACCAAGACTCATTGCAATCTGATCACTCAAGCCACTTGCTGTGGTGGTCTGGGTTGTATTTGACCCCATATCTTTTGTAATGTAAACATTAATGTGTCCTAATGCATTTTCGACAAATATGTAACAGTAAAATTCGGAATCAGTGCTGAAGGTGGTGGTCGTTTTGGCGGTAGCGAGCGACCGGTTGAAATAATGGAAGTAGAGGAGAGTGTAACTTGGTTTTAGTTCAAGATTTTCATTGTCACACACACAGAAGGAACATAGTTCATATTGAGCTGGTGAGATTTCCTGAGAGATTATTTGTGTGGCACCAGGACACCAGCTGAACCACCTCCCTCCTGTCACTCAACCAGTGATAAGCCCCTGGCTGTTGTATCATCGGCAAATTTGATGATGATGGTGTAGCTCTGGGTGGAGATATAGTCGTAGGGGAAGAGAATGTTCAGCAGGGGACTCAGCACACAGCATTGGGGGTCCCTGTGCTCCCCGTCCTTGTGTCTGATGTCCGGGTACCAACTCTGACTGTCTGGGGTCTGTCTGTCAGGAAATCCGGAACCCAGCTTCAGAGGGAGGGTATCAATCCGAGGGTGAGCAGCTTCTCAATCAGTCTGGTTAGGAGCACCGTGTTAAATGCCGAGCTGTAGTCGATGAACAGCATTCGTACACTTGTCCTTGTTCTCCAGATTTGTGAGGGCTGTTTGGATGGCAGCATTGACTGAGTCGTCAGTGGACCGGTTCTGACGGTACGCAAACTGTAGGGGGTCTAGAGTGTCCAGGATGGTCTTTTTGATGTGAGCCATGACTATCCTTTCAAAACACTTCATTATAATTGAGGGGAGTGCAATGAGATGATAGACAGCTTATGGAGTTATTCTTGGGGAAGGGCACAATGGTGGTGGTCTTGAAGCAGGTGGGCACAGAAGATTGCGAGAGGGTCTGATTGTAGATATCTGCTAACACCTCGGCCAGCTCTGATGAACAGACCCTCAGTGCTTGGCCAGGGATGTTATCAGGACCAGCTGCTTTCCGGGGGGATTCATGCTCCTCAGCGCGCTGCACACCTCAGCTGATGTCAAAGTGAGTGAAAATCTCTGTGCTGCCTCTGTTGGTAGGACCCCTCTGTGTTGGTTTGTGTTAAGAGTGTCGAAGCAAGCGTAGAACTCATTTGGCTGGTTGTGACCCCTCTGCTCCTCTGCTGGCAGTCTGCTATCCGTTGCAGGCCCTGCCACATGCGCTGGGGATGTGCGTTGGTGTAGTATCCCTCCAGCTTCACCCTGAAGTGTTTCTTTGCTTCTCTGATTGATCTACGTAGATCATATCTGGCCATTTTTTAGCTTTCAACGCTGCCAAAGACAAATGCAGTGGAGCGGGCACATAGCTTGGACCGTACATCACAGTTAATCACACAGTTTTTGGTTTGGGTATGTTTTGTAGTACTTGGTGGGGACAATGCCGTGTATGCATGTACCAGTAACCAATGAGGCATATTCTACAGTACACAGTACAGTCGTCTTTCACAGCGGCAGTCTTAAACACATCCCAGTTAGTACTATTAAATCAGTCCTGCAGCACCAGATCCGTTTTTTCATTCCAGACCTCAACAATTTTACTTACTGGGGGGGCCTGTTTGAGGAGCTGCCTGTAAGATGGGTAGAGGACCACGGAGATGTGGTCGGACTGTCCGAAGTGGGGCTGAGACACAGCCTTGTAGACGCCCTTCATGTAGCTGTAGACGTGGTCCAGGATGTTGTTGTCCCTCGTCGGGAAGCTCACGTGCTGGTGGTACTTGGGAAGAACAGTCCGCAAGTTGCAGTGTTTAAAATCCCGAGCCAGAACAAACACAGCGTCCAGGTGTGTAGTCTCGTGTTGCTGATGGTGTCATGCAGTAGTCCGAGCGCTGCGGTCCAGTCCGATCGAGCCGGGACTATAAAATATATTCCAAACACCACATACTCTATTGGAAAAAACATTACAATAACTTTTTTCTCCATAGCTGTAATGCCCTAACCATTATACAATTCAGCCATATCAATACTACCACTCATAAGTTTATAACTGTACATACATTGAGAAGCCATAACACTATAAGCATGACGTTTCATAATCGTTTCAGGCCACTACCATCATATTACCATGGTAAAGATATGAACTTTGATCCTTTGCCATCAGACAGGAAGTTGACATCCACTGTCCATGGCCCTGCCAGCCGTAATAAACATGTGGGGGCTAAAACATGTGGGGGGGTTACATCAAATAATAATTATAATAAAAATAATCTTAAACTTTTTTATCACGTTACACAGTACATAAATACAGTACAATATTGTGAAATTTCTCTTTGCATTTGACCCATCCCTGGAGGAGCAGTGGGCAGCCCCTCTGAAGTGTCAGGGCAGCCAAGGTTTTAGGGTCTTGCTCAAGGAACCACAGAATTTTGCGTCAGGGGCTGGGCTTGAATCCTGTTTTCCTATTTGAGAGATGGCCGCTCTACACACTGAGCTAAAGCCGCCAAAAGATTAGATAGGCATCTCTGATGTATGGTAAATGTTGATTTATACAGAGGAGTTGTTAAAATGTACATGGAATGATTCACTGAGCAGGTTACTTTAGCAGATAACTTTATGCTCCTAATTTTAGCTAGATGCTAAGCCTTGTGTGGTTGTTTAGCTATCAGCAATGCTAATTATAATTATTTTTTTTTTTTCTGTATATTTCATCTTGTATACTGTGCTGTGAGAGGCTGGGGAGAGTTGATTAGTGGAGTGAAACTGTGTCTCACTGGGTCTTTTATTAAACACAACGCAAGAGAGAGTACACATCAACTACATGTGTCTACTTACATTTTGTACTTTCAGTGAAAGTACAAAATTTCCTTTTGGGGACGATAAAAGTAAATCTTATCTCTCTCTGTCAGGTACAGAACCTCCCTCCCTCTCTGTTAGGGTATATAACCTGGGTGGCTGCTGTGGTGCTCTGTGTCACCATGGAAGCGTTATCCATCCTACTACTGTACTCAGTGGTGCTGTTCTGCATTGCTGCTCCAGCTCCGGAGCCAGTAACATGTAGTGAGGATGGCAGTGCTGCAGCAGCACGTGTTAGGATGCAACACATAAACCAACACCATGACCATGGCTACAAGTTCAGACTCAATAATCCAAAACCACACAGTGGAGCAAGTAAGGAACAAGTCTTTAGCTGGTTCTAGTGTATCTATTTATTTGATTAATCTTTGTTTGTCTTGTCTCACACAATGAACCTTACAAATTTGTTTCTTCCAACCTGAGAGTCATTCCTTTACTACACTTTTCTTCAGCAGTTTTTCCATCATTTTTCTTTTCCATATTATTATTTATACACTTTTTTTTGTGCCTACGGCATTAACACCTATTCAGCAAACTTCTTGTTAATTTCATGTGGACCATTTTTCCTGTGTATGTAGTCCCACAACTTTTTACAGCATATATGCTAATCATACATCAAAATAAACAACTTGATGAGGAGCTTTTGGGATATCTGCTCTAGTGACAATTCAGTAAACCATTGGTGCAAAAAAGACAAAACAACAAAAAAATTAAAACAATATCTGGTAGGAAACAATGTGATTTGCCTAAAGAGCTCAATCTGCAACGGTGGCTACATTGAAAAAATGCAATCGTGACATGTCACAAAAATATCACTACAGGACGTTTCTGTAGTTTCCTGGTCCTGCCCCAAACTTCTCGTGTTAATCTACTTCTGTCGTCATTGCAATTCTACTTATATGAGATGGCTTTACGATACATACAGAGAAAAATGTCCAGGTTTAATAGTTAAAAAGTCCCAGGTTCACTGTGTCCAGGTTAACGCAGTGTCCAGGTTCACGCAGTGTCCATGTTCAAGCAGTGTCCAGGTTCAAATGGTGAAACAGTCAAGATTCAAACCATGAAACTGTCACGGTGCGTTTAGTGAAAGTCATGGAAATTTTAAGGAAATCTGTGACACAACCTGGACCTGATGCTGGATTTTGATGAGTAGCACAGTTTCAGGTTGAGTCGCCGTATGAAAAGACATTGAACTCCTGGACAAAGCTTTCCAGAGTCAATAAACACTGTGCAGGATGTAGCTTCAGGATAAATATTTGTTTCTCCATCTAGTAGTTATTGGCGGTACTCCTTTAGTAGCTGACCGGAAAAAAATAAGTATTAACACAAATGTTGAAGGTAACACAGTCATCTTAGCCATGTGTTTTTTTACCCACTGAATTGGTTGTCATCATTACTTTGATGTCACCCCATCTCTCTGATTTTAGCAGACCCCCCACAATGACAATAAACACAGTGAACTGCTTTTTACTTTAGGACAAAAAGATTCTGCCGCAGTGTTCAGGAGATATTCCTCAGTGGATGCAACTACTCTGACTGGTTTGAATGTGGGTGAGGAAGGGATCATTTTTCCTACTACCAACACATCAACTGTACAATGGAATGTTATCTCACTGACTTCACCTGTTATTAGATATAATTTTATGGTAAAGTTTGAATTTTGGAATGTTTGTCTATAGGCTTTGAGAAGCTAATCTACCTCTTCCCAGGAGAAATTAATGATTGGATTTTTACTTTCACCATCCAGTAACGCTGCATCTCTTATGTGACGATGTGTGTAACTTGAGACTGATGATGACCCTTGTAGTTTAGCAATAATATTGGTAATAACTTAATTTGTACAAAACTTTGATTTACATTAACACATTAAAATTCAAGACCTAAGACATGTATTCATAAAAAAAATCTGGATAAAACAGAATTCTGACATGCAAGTAATAAAAACAAATACATTGTTAAGATAAATAATTTAAATTAATATATTGATAAAACATATTTGAAGAAGGAGTCAAAAGATAGAAAAAGGTTAGAGCTAATAACCTTCTGCTTAAAAATTGTTTAAAGCTCATTCTGACTTGTCCACAGAGGTATGCTGTTTTATATACAAGGGTGGGGCATTCCATGGTTAGACGTATGACGGTGGGGCATTCAATTGTTTGACGTATGAGGGCAAGGCTTACCAACAGATTACCAACCTACAAGTACAGAACATTCCACAGTTTAATGTTCAAAGGGAGGGGGGCTTCCACACTTTGATAAACAAGGACGGGGTATTCCAAACCTTCACATAAAGTATGAGGATTGGACGTTCAACAGTTTGATATCTGAAAGTAGTGCATTCCACATTTTGACATTTGATATACAAAGGTGGGACATTCCACACTTTCATGTATGATAAGGAAGCATTCAACATATTGACATCTGTAGTTTGACATATGGTGGCAGGGCTTAACACAGTTTATCAAAAAAGAGGGAGGAGAGTTCCATAGTTTGACATACGAAAGCAGTCCATTCCACAATTTGATTTATGAGGACGTGAATTCCACATTTGGACATCTTGAAGTTGGGCATTCCACAGTTTGCTGTACAAAGGTTGAACATTCCAAAGTTTGACCTATGAAGACGGGACATTCATCTGATTCTACAATGATACCCAGGCTTTTGAGATCTGCTCTTGTGTGCATGGCTCCCTGGCTCACAATGGATGCGTCTCTTGTAATAGTACAGGCAACTCTACAGAGTTTAGTCTGTCTTAAGGGCTTACCCTGAAGTATCGTTAAGTTGGCCTGAGAACATTAGACTTTCAGTCATTTCTATCACTGCCCATTTTCTACTGTTTCCAGGTGGATGATGGATGCAACGTCAAACTGCAGTTGCATCTGCTGGAGACAACGTGCCACCATTTCGACCCCAAACCCTTCGCAGACTGTGACATCCGCAAAGAGCTTGATTGGGTAAACGTTACAGAAATACACATTTACATTCTCCTTTAATGTCACATGGATTCAGTGATATCCTTCTGTTAGGAGCTTCTTCTCCATAAAGCGTCTCTACTCCTCTGCAGGCGGTGATGGCAGACTGTAGCGTGATCTTGACAGTAAGAAGTGACAACGCAGGGGTCACAAAGTACGAGTGTGACACACAAACAGGTGGGATTCTCAGCAGCTATGGATCAACCCGTTCCAAACAGAAAACCAATAACAGGGAACACAGAGCCTGTTTTTTTCATTTATATATAGTTATTTAACATCTATTTAGTCTATGTGAGCTTCCTGTTGGCCTAGAACTTTCTGCGGACTACATTAATTGATAGAAGAGAAATATGAGGTGTCTGAAACTTAGTGATATCTGGTGGGAAGAAGATGATATGTTGTATGAGTATGAAACCTCACTGTCAAAACAAACATGAAGACCCAACTCATGAAACATTTGAGAGGTAGATAGGTTGTTTCTGAGCAGTTTGCCGAGGGCATTCAACTCAGCAAATGAAGGACATTTGCACAGTGCAGCATGCTCACTCCCTCACTATTAGTTGATCCTCCGAAGCAGTGGACTGGGATGGCTTTGGGTCTTGGAAAGGGTCGAGGCAGATAAGGTAAAATAAACCTGTACTAGTCCCACAACAGGGACATATTCAGTGTTACAGTAACACAGTGGATAGAAAAACTAGAATATGCGCCAGGGTAATATAAATAGGAGAAGGTACAAAAATACGTACAGTTTAAACAAGAGGAGATATAAAGAAATATGTAGATATGGTGGAGCTTAACAGCTTCACCATATCTACATATGGTGAAGCTTCCACAGTCTCGCAGGGACATGGATCGAGTGCTTGATGCCCCTTCCCTTGCAAAACATGTTGAAACATCCAGCAGACAGCATGGATTTTACTAGTTTAGCTCTCAGTGGTTTCAAGAAGCAGCTTTAATGTTTACTTTCTTTGAAATCAAGGTTTCAGTCTCTTACTTACTATTTTTGAGCTAAATAATTTTTACAAACACAGCCTCCCCCCAAGACAATACAACAACAATCTCACCAAAAGCTGATGTGAAATATAGTGAAAGTGCAATACGGAACTTCACTAGTTGACACAGATTTCCAATTTTTTTGTGGTTTGAGGCTTCACACCAACTACCCCCTTCCAATACCAGAAACCCCCCAAAACAGCAAAGTGAGACAAAACAAGCAGAGCTGACACACTTAAAAGTCATGTTTTTACATTAGTCATACATTGTGGATCCCTCCATCTAACAACAACTTTGTGTGCAGTCCACACTTTCAACCAAATGGCGATCATTTGTCCCGATTGCCCCTTTCTGAGCCCGCTTAACAGTCCAGAGGGTCTCAAGTCTGTCCATAATGCAGTGAAGAGATTCAACAAGAACACCACCAACGAGAACATCTACATTCTGCAGGAAGTGGGACGCATCAGAACTGGGGTATGGAAATGTCTGATTATCATTCATAGTAGCAATGTCTGTATGTATATGTATGATCCATAGAGTTAATTTATGTCTGAATCATGCAGTAGCACACCTTTGCTTCTTCTAAGTACATGATGATGGGGGAGATAAGCTACTACGCGGACTTTGCCCTGGTGGAGACTCATTGCCGAATGGGGTCCAGAATTGTTCATGAGGCGTGCAAACCAAAAAGCCCCCACAGAGCTGTGAGTACAATGTTATCCTGTAATCATTGCATAACAGTAGTTCTCCAACTTTTTTCAAATAATGGACCCATTTTGACAATTTTTTTTTAAAATAATGTAGCTACTGATCTGAACATAACCTTATTTAGTGACAATAAACCAAGGTCAGTAGTTAATATTAGGCACAACAAAAAAAAAATTGCACAGAAAACTTTGCCAACAAAGAAGGTAAGCATGAAGACCCCGCCTTCTGAAATTCCTGAGAGGTAAGTTGGTGAGGTTCCATCTGGACCATCCTGGGATCTCGCTGATGACGACTGCACTGTGTTGGAGTTATTTTTCCACCCCAGGAGCAGAGATGATTCAGTGGGCATTCCGTCCGCAGCCCCAGGAAGCTACAAGTTTGGATCGAGTAACGGAGCCACCTTCCTGCAACCCTCTCCAAACTGACCAAGAGACCCCCCAGAGGAAATTTAAATGGTTGGGGTAACTGCTTTTAAAGTTACCATCAGTGTTTGTTGAATTATCAAACTCCCCAACAGTGCGCCCCCAGTACCGTGGCAGACAGGGTTTTTTAAAAACAACAACAAAGTTGATACTGTCCACATAAAGGGAAAATGCCCACCCAGGATTAATGGTGAGTGGGCCACTGAAACTCTCTTTGTGTCTTCTTTCTAAAGCATCACGTGGTCTGCCGATCATCTTACACTCAGAAACAAGGATTGGGCTCTGTTGAATGTGATATATATCCCCCGACAGTGAGTCTACATTACAAATATACAGCCAGAACATTCATACATACATCCTTGAGTAATTTAACTATGATAGTGATGTAGTTATCTCCATTTACCTTCATTATTCTAACACTTACATGGGGTGGGTTTACACCGGACACCTTTCACCTACCTGCATTAAACCTTTCCGAATTGCAAAGTTGGTCGCCTGTTTACATGACCTGTGATCTTTTCCGACCCGGTGTTTACATGCATTGACTCGTTTAATCAGAAATGTACAGATGAGCCGCACGCAGCTCATAAGGTGAGGATAATGCAGCGATGAGCTGGGTTCCAACCCCCAACAAGCGGCCAGAAGAAGAATACGGAAAAGAGAGGCGCGGAAGTGTCTTTTTGTCTATTTAACCATCCAACTATGTTAAACTCTTTCAAAGTCGCAATAAGTATATGACCCTCCGATGTAGACCAGTACTGTTTATAATTCGTCATATTTAAAATGCGTTGCGTTGCTGTGCGTGCGCTGAAAAAAACCCAGCAAGAGCATTACGTCACAACGCTGGGCATGCGCAGATACAACTCAAACAGAGAGCTTTCCCAAAAAGTGTTTACACGTAGCGACTGGTTATCGGAAAGGCTTTCCCTAAGGACTTAGACTACCTCCTCGCAAGGGAATAAAATCTCATTCGGAAAGGGTGTTTCCATGCAGTATTTTCTTTCCTATTACGCATCTTTTCTGAATCTATTCGGAACTATGCCGTCCATGTTAACCCACCTAGTGATGTAGTTATCACTAGTTACATTAATCAATCTAACATTTACACTGGTAGCGCTAACAGTTATGTGGTTATATCCGGTTATCCTCATTAATCTAACATTGACAGTGGTATAGTTATCTCAAGAGATCTATTGTCCTTTAACCTCTCTGGTGGTACTGTCCTGACAGAACACTTCGGCCCTTCCCAATGGTGAACAGATGCCTTCATTTAAACTCCCTCCTCGGAGTCCTCCTGCTCCCCCTCACTATCCTCCTGGTCAAGTAGATCCTCCTCATGCTCCTGGTCAAGGGCCCCCCTTCCAACCCTTCCATCGGTGCACCAGGTTCCTGACCAATGTCAACCAATACTCCATTCCATTTGTCCTTGGCCGCTTCTTCAGCCCCGCCCTGTCCCTGAGCCGCGGGACAACTGAAAAACTTAGTCAAGTGCGAAAGATGCACATGACACAGTGACTCAGAAAACATGTTTGTGACGTACAGAAGTAACGCTGAACTTTAGACATTTGAAATAAAGCATTTTCTCGATCTTGTGTATCCTTCAGTCATCCTCCGGAAAAGGCTACTATAACACCATCAGTCCAACTTCATTAATAATAATAATAATAATAATAATAATAATAATAATAATAATGCAGACCCTCCTCTGCATTGCAATTAAAGTGTCCTTCATGAAAGACACTTTAATTGCAATCATGACTATCCATGGGTTGCTTATAAACATATAAGCAACCTTTTATATATATATACACCCCCTTTAATACAATTGAATATTGATTGATTGTTTAAATATAGAATGATCAAACAATAGAAAGAATGGTAATAAAGAATTATCTATCAACATACTGAGTTAAATTTTACTTGATACATTTACTTTGATTAAACAGATGTAACATTTCGGATGTCAATATTCAAGATATTCTACCGTACCTACAGCATAAATGGAGTTTAATATTCATAATTATCTTTTTGTTAATATAGATATTTAGCTGAAAATAGCTAGTTTAGAATTAATCCTTAATATCTCCAGACAAAACTGAAAGACACTTCAGAGGTACACAAAAAAAGAAAAGCAATAGGAATCGTTATCATATATATATATATATATATATATATATATATATATATATTTATATTTATTTATATTTATATATATATATATATATTTATATATATAAAATTTAAATAGAAACTGCTCAAATAACAACAAATAACAATCTGGAGAAGGTGCGATGTGACAAGTGACACACATTATGAGAGTAACAGTGTCTTTCTAGGTTCTCCGGTACAGCAGTCCCTAGTCCATTACAGAAAATATCTAACATTTCCACTATTATGTACTGTACTAAATAATGTTAAAATGGCACCATGTTATATCCGACCTGTTTCCCATACAACAGCAAATATTCCACTAAAACACTCAAAATAGCCTCCTCTTCTCATTGTGAGGGTTTTTGTTCTAAAACGTATAGAAGAAGGATGAACTCTCCCCTTAGAGCAGGGGTGTCAAACTCAATTGCACAGGGGGCCAAAACTCAAAGCACACTTCAGGTCGCGGGCCGAACAGGATAAACATTTATTGAACACACTGAAACTACATGTTTGAACATAAATATGAATAAAACAGACAGGAATATTATTTCAGAATAAATAAACTTAAACTTTAAATAAAATAAAGTATTTTGCTCTCCATAAAAATATATCCTGTCAAAATTATACAAGTTAGAAATATGAACATGCTGCAAAAAACCCTGAAAAAAATAAATAAAAATAGTGCTTTTAAGTAAACGTTAAAATAGATCAAAACATTTTTCTTTGTTATGCCATTTTGTCAGAGCAGGATGTTTGGCGTCTTTTTTTGGCCATAAGATCGTTTAGGTTTGGTGCGAGTTCCTGTGTTGTGGAGATCCTCAGGATGGACTGCAGGTGTTCGTCGGTGAGACGACTTCTGTGTGCTGTTTTGTTAATCTTCATCACTGAGAACAGCTTCTCACACAGATATGTGCTCCCAAACATGGACAAGCTTTGAGCAGCATGCAGACGGAGCTGGGGCATTGTTTCAGGAATTGAGGGAATAAACTGTGCGGGCCCTGCAGTGTCGTACTTTTCCTTTAGTGTCCCATTACACTGCAGCACAATCATCTGAATCTGTACAGGAGCAGTTTCGACGTCAACAGCAAACGGGTTTTGAAGCAGCTCGAAATTCTTTTTTCGTGCTTCAAAGTCACCAAAGCGCCGCGCGAACTCAGTACGTAGTGCGCTCAGTTTGTCAGCAGAGTGCGTATTTGGGAACACCGTTGCGCCGACTTGGTTCAACATTACTTTGCAATAGGGGAAGTGAGGCAAGTTGGACTGGTGCATTTGTGTCTCTCATAAGAGCAGCTTCACTTTAAATGCATTCACCGCATCGTACATGTCAGTGATTATGCGGTCAAGTCCCTGGAGATGAAGGTTCAAGACGTTGAGATGAGCTGTTATGTCAGCCAGAAACGCCAGCTCACATTTCCACTTTTCATCCCGCAAAACTGTGGAGTCTTTTCCTTTACTGTCCATGAACTGACAGATTTCCTTGCTGAGCTCAAAAACTCTATTGAGAACTTTTCCCCGACTCAGCCAACGCACCTCTGTATGATAAGGAACGTCGGCAAACTCTGAATCTATTTCCCGCATAAAAGACTGAAATTGCCGGTGATTTAAACCTTTCGCTCGGATAAGGTTTACGGTTTGCGTTAGTGTTCATTACATGCTCAATTTTTAGGACTTTACCACACAGCAGTTCCTGGTGTATGATGCAGTGATACGCTGTTAACTCACCAGTACAGTTCTCCTCCTGCATCTTTGCTCGCATCCTTCCCACCAGTCCAACTTTTTCACTGCACATCGCCGGTTCTCCGTCTGTTGTAAGTCCAATAAGTTTGTCCCAGGACAGTTTCATGTCAGTTATGATTTGACATACGTTTTCAAAAATGTATTTTCCTGTCGTTGTTCCATGCATCGATTTAATGTCCAATATTTCCTCTGTAACACACAAACTGGAGTCCACTCCACGGATGAAAATGGCCAGCTGTGCAGTGTCCGTCATGTCGGTACTTTCATCAACAGCAAGAGAAAATGCAGTGAAGTCTTTGCTTCTCTCACTCAACTGTGTTTTTAAATCAGTGGCCATCTCACAAATCTGATCAGCAAACGTATTTCTACTCAGGCTTACATTTGCAAACATCTGCTTTTTTTCTGGACACAAGACATCGCACACCTTCATCATCAGCTCTTCAGAAACTCTCCCTCGGTAAATGGACGGGCTGATTTGGCTATATCCTCCGTCACAATAAAACTTGCTTTCACAGCAGCTTCACTTTGGGATTTTGCTCTGGTGAAAAACTTCTGCTGAAATCTCAGAGTCTTCTTTAACTCTTCTACTCTCTGTATCTTCTCCTCTGCATTCAGGTTTTGCAACTCCTGATGTTTTGTCTCGTAGTGCCGTCGTAGATTAAACTCCTTAATTACAGCCACATTAGCTCCACAAATGAGACACAGGTTTACCGGCATGTCAGTAAACATGTACTCAGCCTCCCATCGGTTTTGAAATGCTCTGTTTTCAAAATCAACTTTCTCTTGCGCCATTGTGAGGGGCTAGCTTTGCAATATCTTTTCAACAGGGTTGTAGCCGGTTGTAGCGCAACAGAAGCTGACTTGATTGACGTGGGAAAGTTCCCGGGTATCCGAGCGTCCGTAAAGGTAACTGACCTTCAGTTGCCTTTACGGACGCTCGGATACCTGCATGATAGTGCAGTGCTTCGTTCAGTTACTGAAGCACTGCATTATGGGATCTTTAGTTTGTGTATTATCAGCGCTTCATATCGCCGGGCCATAATAATAGATCTATATAAAATTATCTCGCGGGCCGGATATAATTGCACGGCGGGCCGGATGTGGCCCGCCGTGCCTTGAGCTAGACATATATGCCTTAGAGGATGTTTTCTATGTGGAGATTCTGGGACAGCATCACCTACAACGATGTACTGCACATCTCAACTCTTCACCAGTGGAATTAATTCAGATGCTGAACCACACAATTACTATAAACTGTAACAGATGGGTCTCGCACTGAGTCTGTACACTGGTTAGACTGGGTCACATATGCATTTACCGCGGCCTCTCTATTGAATATACTGTAGATTAAAGTGGATCTGTTCCTATTTAGTCTCCTCAGCAGAGTTTTACAAATTCCACCATTGTATGCGTGAGAAAGACATACAAAGGCATTTGCAAGGATGAATTATAACTGCTGCATCGTTGAATGAGGAGAATTGCAGTTATTTTCACTATAATGAGACAAACAATGGAAAAAAGAGAAAATGGAAAAAAACAAAAAACTATTTTGAAGCAGACATTCCACAATTACATTTTTAACAACATGGAATGCATTATTTATTCTTCTCTAAAATCATAATTTCATTTTAAGTGGGGACTTTTTTGTCCTTGACATGCTGTGATCACAAATCTAGTCTACACATTGAATTACTGACATATAATAGGATCTGAGGACAATAAAACAAAAATCCAGTCAAAAATAAACAACCTTTCGCTTAAAGCTATAGCCAATTACATTATAACTGACAAAAAGAAGAGAGCATGAAAAAATAAGGGAAGAAGAGCAGTGGTGTTTCTGTAAGCTCCACGATCCATGAATGCATCTTAAACCTGAGATATGGTGATTATATTAGCCAGCAGGTGGCGGCAATGCATGAGCTGCTGTTTAACACCACCGAAGAAGCTGCAGCCGGAGAAAGGACACATTGCTGTCAGCTAACACGTCTGTTTACCTGTAGTCCCCAACAGCCTGAACCATGACACAGTCCAATCGGCCACAGCGGACTGAGGTCCGTCTTAAAGACCTCTGTCTCCAGGCTGTCAGCAGGCATTCTATCGCTCTGGGATCCGACGCTCTGCTCGGTAAGTAGCCGCTGTTGGCTAGCTGTTAGATAGATGGATACTTTATTAATCCCCTAAATTAGGCTGACTTTCGAGTTAACTTCCAGGCTAACTGTCAGTCTAACCTTCAGGCCAACTGTGAGGCTAAATGTCAGATTGACTAATAGCCAAACTGTCAGTCTAGGTGCCAAGCTAACGATCAGGCTAAGTGCTAGACTAACTATAAGGCTAAATGTCAGGCCAACTGCCAGGCTAACTATCAGATTACTTGTCAGGCTATCTATAATACTAACTCTAAGGCTAGATGTTAGGCTAACTATGATTCTACCCGTTAGATCAACTGCCATACTAACTGCTAGAATGCCTGTCAAGCCAACTGTCTATCTGTCAAAATCTCAGCAAAGGAAGCAAAGTTGGTTACAAGTATTGAGCTGGTTTATTTTTTAGTTGGGTTGTTCGTTTTGCTAAAGAAGTCAAATTGCGATTATATTGGACAATACTGCCAATTGCGATATAGAGGTTATCAAGGAAAATGCACACCTCACTGAACATTTTGAAATGTCTGTTTCTCAGTACAAACATACAATATTTATGTATGTGTATATATATATATGTGTATATATATATATATATATATATATATATATATATATATATATATATATTTGGACTACTAGTCTACTCAAATTTCTACTCGCAACTTGTCGATGTCCCCACCCACAACATGGGGCACACTCTAGATCTTGTCATCACTGACTCTGCTCCTCTCAGCAATTTTTTTGTGTACTATCTGAGTGTGTTCGACCACAAGGCCGTCTCCATGGAATTGTCACTTGTGTCAGGCAGCTGGGCGTGTCCTTGAGCGGCGTTACAAGGCTTCAGGTCTCACTGTCCACAAGCTAGCTTTTCGGGAACACCAAAAGGCATACTCAAAGGCCCTTGGAGAGGCTCGGTCACTGTTCTAATCGAACATTATCAAAACCCGTCCTGGAAATTCTAAGCAGCTCGTTTCCACTATCCATCTTCTTCTTAAACCTCAAAGTCCCCCACTTACAGAAATTACAGAAGAGCACTGTAATAATTTTATGGCTTTCTTCAAATTGAAAATTGACTCAATCCGTTCTGTCCTTTCTAGTACCTCCACTCTACCTACCTGCCTACTCACAGTTTCAGATTTCCAAGCCTCTAAATCACATCAGACCCAGTCTTCCTCCACAACCAGTATTATGTTCTCTGGTTATGACATTCCCATCTCTTCATCAGTCCCTAACCTTAGAGTAGGATTTGACCCTCAACTCACTTTTGAATCCCACATCTGCAAGATCTTCTTTCAACATCTTAGAAATATTTCCAAACTCCGTTCTTCACTCACCTTGAGTGATGCTGAAAAGCTGGTCCACGTGTTTGTCTCCTCCAGACTGGATTATTGTAACGCACTTCTCATCGGGATCCCTGATAAAACTCTTCAGAGACTTCAATATGTTCAAAACAGTGCTGCAAGGATCCTGATGAGAGTGCGTAAACACGAACACATCAACCCCCGTTCTTCATTCCCTTCATTGGCTTCCCATCTCCAAAAGGATTGATTATAAGATCTCTCTCCTCACTCACCAGTGCATCCATGTCAATTCACCCCGCTACCTAAAATAACTACTTTTAGGTTTCCACTATATAATTATTATTATATTTTTTATTGATGCTTTTATCTGCTTTTACTTTCTAGCACTTTGAGATTTGATCCAATTGTAAAGAGCGTTATAAATTAAATGTATTATTAATATTATTATTATATATACATATACATTATAGAGAGAGAGTGAGAGAATAAAGTGGTCTATGTAAACCCACCTATTATTACAATCAGAATGAAGAAAAGTGTGCACCTACTGTGGATTAACTTCTCTGCTCAACTGGTGTGTTCAACTACATTAACCTTGACTGTTTGTTTCTTTTAAGCTCGTGAAACAACTTGCCACAGTTTCACATTGTGCTCACTATTTGTAAGAAATACTGCTTTTAATTACTTCACAGTTTTTTGCCATTTTACATAAATTGTGACTAGAATCAGAGTCATCTGATTTAGCAGATTTAGCCAGAGATCATCATGGTTTCATATGATTTCTTCATAGACCCACAGTGTTGTTTTTCATTACATTTGTGTCTCTGCCTACTCAGGTCTTCCAGTGCCTCTGATCAAGGATATGCTCTTCCACCTGAACATCCTTCAGCTGCATGAGCTCCAGCCCTCCCTCAATCAGAGAGGTAAGGCTGTTGCTAATGAGCATGAGTATAGTCTGAGGATAATCAATAAAAATGTCTGTTTGTTAATCATAATCGACGTAAAAGATCAATTAATCTTGATATTTATTTGAGGTCATACCACCTAGCTACCTGCTTTGGACTTGTGCCCCGGAGCTAGACCCTCTTCCAGATTCCATCTTCAGTGTCAATCCTGAATGCAACCGTCCCCAGCCTTCTCGTCTACGAGACATCTCCAAGAAACCTAGACCCTCTGAATTGAATCATTACAGACATGTAGCTCTCACCACCATTATCTCAAAATGCTTTAAAAAACTGGCTTGACCCCAGCTTGACCCCCATCAGTTTGTCTACAAGGCCAAAAGAAGAACAGGGGATGCTGTGGCGAGTCCTGTTCACACGCTCCTCCAACACCTTAATTCCCCAAGCAACTATGCGGGGGTCCTCTTCATAGACTTTAGTTTAGCCTTTAATACCATGTGGTATCTGATAGTCTGCAAACTCCTTTATCTCGACCTTCCACCCTTCAGCATCTACTAAATCAATAGTTTCCTCAGCGTAGGTTTTTTTTTTTTTTTTCATTTCTTGCCTAAAGAAAAAGTGCAATTTTTATTTATTCGGCCACAACACAGTGCAATTTTTTTTTACTTCTGGACTCGACAAAGAGCAATTTTTTGTTATTTCCCACAAGGAAAAAGTACAATTTCTGTTACTTCCCTCTGAGCATACTCCTGATGAGACGATTATGGTCTCCTGGGGGATCTCACCCCAGACCTGGATCAGGGCATAAGACAGCTCCTGGATAGTTTGTGGTGCAACCTGACAGTGGTGGATGCAACGATACATGATGTCCCATAGGTGCTCGATTGGATTCAGGGCACTTAATAGCATCAATGCCTTTGTCATCAGGGAACCGCTGAAATACTCCAGCCACACGAGGCCGCACATTGTCAGGCACCAGAAGCAAACCAGAGCCCACTGCACAAGCATATGGTCTGACAATGGGTCTGAGGATCTCATTCCAGTACCTAACAGCAGTCAGGGTACCACTGGCTAGCACATGAAGGTGTCTGCGGCAATGTGGAGGTGTTTGTCTCCAATGATAGGCCTACATATGTCATCACTGACCCACCGCAAAATCGGTCATGCTGGAAGACGTTGCCGGCAGCAGAACGTTCACCACACCGTCTCCAGACTCTCTCACATTGTCTCTCATCTCTGAAGAGAACAGAGTGCCATAGTCGACTGTGCCAATTCTGGTGTTCTCTGACAAATGTCAATGCATGGTGCCGGGCTGTGAGCAAAGACCCCACTTGTGGACGTCGGGCCTTCATGCCACCTTCATTGATTCTGTTTCTGACTGTTTGGGCAGAAACATGCACAAGAGGGGCATGCTAGAGGTCATTTGGTAGGGTTCTGGCAGTGCTCCTCCTGTTTTCCTTGCACTAGTGGGCACATAGCGGTCCTGCTGCTGGGTTGTTGCCCTCCTACGGCCCCTCAAGCGCTCCTGGTGTACTGGCCTGTCTTTCTTATCTCCTTTACGCTCTTGACACTGCTGGGAGGCACTGCAAACCATCTGGCCGTGGCAGCTGTGGATGTATAATTCTGGAGGACCTGCATTACCTGAGCAACTTCTGTGGGCTGCAGATACTGCTTCATTGTACCTTTAGTGGCGAGGGCACTGGAAAAATGCAAAACAAGCCAAGAATCAGTCACAAAAGAAGAGGTGAGGGAAATGATATGTGGCCACCATCTGCAAAACCATTCCATAATAGGGATTGTCTCGCCAATTGCCTCTCCTTTCCACTTGTTGGCTGTCCCCATAATTCACAATCACAATTGCTTCCTGACTAAACAGGTTGATATCCTGGAGGTGTGATTGACTTGGAGTTACACTGTGATGATAATGTGTTGAGTAGTGTAGTTTACTGTATTTATTTTTGTTTCATAGAAATAGTTAGGTTGTGTCAATATGGACAGTTTGAGATTATTATTATTATTAATGAGTCACATTATATTTTAGGGGTTCAATCAGGGGAATGTCATGAACAAGGCAGGGGATTGTAGGCTTTTTGGGGATATACCCCCTAAAGTTTGGGACGAAAGCAAAGGTCTAATTAAATTTTTTGTTGCTTCCACACCTCATTAGTCATAGTGTGTTTTCATATCGTCTTTGATGTCCTCACTCTGTACACATGATGGATTTTATTCTGCTTTCTTAGGGATATCTACCCGGCGTCAATGGCTTCAGATCATCAGGAACATATGTGGATCAATCCCTGTAGGTACAGTTCTGAGAGTCACTGTTGAGAGTCATTTGTGATGCTTAGGTCTGATGTTTCTCCTGTGTTTTGTCTCAGTTCACTCATGTTCTATCAGAAGAAGAAGCCAAGCAGAAGGCCATGAGGACTTTGTTCATTCTGTTGTTCTATGGCATCAGAAACGTATATGTCCAGGAGCACATCGTCACTAAAATGAACGTTCCATCACTCTTGAGGGCTGCAGCTGAAGGCATCAGAGATTTTCTTCTCATCATGACCGATCAGAAGCTCTTTAGAGGGTTAGCTATTGACCAGAAGCCTCTTTTGAACCTCCTGGAGAGGTCCGTAAGGAGTGTGAAATTACAGCGCTGTGTCCTTCTATCAAAGAGGGAGGCGCTACCTTCTCTGTATGTTCTCCACCGCCTGCTAGATCACGGCGGGGCCACCAAACTCACCTTAGATGGGGATTCTTCCTTCATCGTAGCTTGGCTCCTCCATGGAAGAGGATCTCAGTATTTATCCCATGACCTGAAATTGTTCATGAGCTGTGTTCCTCATGCTTTTGCAGAAGAAGTAGACGGAACTGACTGCAGTCAGGGCCTCCAGACGAGGTCAGGGGATAGGGACCATCATATCAACCCAACCAAACGGCCAAGGTTGAACTCAGATGCTGAGTACGAAGACTGTACTGAGGACCCCCAAACTGTCTGTCAGATGTTCACTGGGGGTAGTGGTCCTTCAGGGGGGGGGTGTCCATGGGGACGGATAGATTGTCTGGTGATTGCCCAGTGTTCGATCGAGAGCCTGTCTGTGCTGATGTCTGCCCTGCCCACATTCTTCAGCCTCCGCTCTCTAACGCTGCACACCCTCTGTAAGTACGGGGGTGGGGGATGTCGAAGTATTAATGTGGCAGTGTGTTGGTGGTGGGGGGTCCCATGATCTGACACATAACTCTCATTGGCTGAGAGAGAAAAGTGCAGCAGCTTTCTTTTGCGGCAGTTCACATTATGAATTAAAAGGCTGCAGAATCTTTGTACTTGTTCATTTTTATGAATGTTATATTCCTTATTCAAAGAAATCCCTCTAGATTTATATATTGCACATTTAAGCTTTAAGTCCTTCTGCCACTAATGGTTTTTATTCATGTTTGTGCCATTGAAACAGGAAATGCCAATTCTATTTCAGTTCTAAGTAGTGGACCGAGTTATCGTAAAGGTGCTTGTCGGGAGTATGGCTGGGCAATTCTTACTAAAATGAGGATCGAAATTTTTTTTGCTTAAAATTAAGACCACAATTCTTAATGTAAATGAGAAATTAAAAAGCGCCATATGTTGTCTGTGTGTAACAGACGGATTTGTGCGGGAACTAAATGGTTAACTCCCAATGCTCTAGTTTGCACTCGAGCGTGGCCCGGGTCCGCGACACTATTGATCGAACCCGTTGGTCCTTCCGTTTTTCTACGTTCAAATCTGCCTGTCCCGTCAGTGTCTGACGAGACCGGACGGGTTTTGGTCAGGTATCTTGCACATTAATGTGCTCGTCCTTCACTTAGTTGAAAGAAAATTAAGTGGTAGAAGAAAATTAATTAATTATTGTCTGTGATGAATGCTGTTTGCATAATAAATACCCATCACGCATAATACAATACAGTTTTAACACCAAGTAACAGCAGTTTGGAATACAACTTGTTAGCTTTGCTACAGCTTGTTATAAATTCAAATCCTGCAGAATTGTTGTACTTCAGCAATAAGATACCATATTAGTCGGAATCGAGATCGCAATCTTTTTACGACTAATCACACATACCTAGTCTGAATTAAATGTTCTTTGCATGCTGAGTCTACTAGATCCACTTCTCTCACCTGCAGATCATATCAGACGGAGACCAGAGACCAGAACTGCAGATTTGAGCAGTGTGACACTGGTCTTGTATTGCAGAAATGATTTGGTGTTTTCTTTGCAGTCATCTTTAGCAACTCTGATGTCTTGAACCTGGCTTCAGCCCTGAAGCAGCTGTCTGATAGCCATCGCAGCTCCCTCATAGACCTGACCATAAGCATTTTGCCGCACACCACCGTCATGGACCTTCTGCTGGATGCGTGTCCCAGTCTAACATCCCTGCACGTGGAGATCCAGACATTGGCTTGGGTCCCAGATGCGTTACCACGTCCCCTCGGAACAGGTACTGTGAAACTATAAAATAAACTGGATGTAAAATAAAAGTGATGCTTCACATTCACAAAATTGAAACTAAACCATCAAAACAGTTGTCTCTACAGAGGTATTTCGGCCAAAAAAAATCATGTCCACTTTGTCTGGCTTCCGATAGGAGTGGAACAACATCCCCGCCCCTGCTAAAGGCTCTCTCAGATGCAAAGCTCTTTTCTTGTATGCACAGATATTTCTGTGCTAGTTTGCACAGCCTGGGGAATTTTATTTTGCGGCTTTTCCACCATTGTTATCGGATCATCTCCATGTCCACACAGGCTTTGTAGATGTAACTGTTCAGTTCCTCAGCCACTGCTTCTTTTTACCTGTACCTCAGAATCAGATGTGGTTGATGCTTATGCTCCTGGCTGTGTGTGTGTGGTGCTCCTAAAGAAACTGGCCAACATTTTCTTCTTGGCTTTAGCTGCAGGTGGATCCACATCCAGGCTGTCCTTCATCACCGTGGTGCTTTGTGTCTGAGGCTGCTGCTGGAGAATTTACTAAAAGAATACACATATAATTCTGTAAAATGGATTTATTAACAGCTAAGTTAACATTGTCTGATTTTGTGTAATTTCAGTTGCACAGCAGGGGGATGTAAAGAAGAAAGATACAACACAAAATAACTTTTTTAAACTGTTGCTTGAATCCAAATGTGTAACGTTGGGAAACTGCAACTAATCCCTTTTTATCAATCCAAATAACTTTAGAGTCGATACTTTAGGATCAATCCGCCAACCCCTACCAAATGCCTTGTTTACAGCTTCCAGGACCTCCAGGTTCTGCCGTGAGGGCAGTAGGAATCACACATTGCTTTCTGTGGAGAGAACCTTGGACAAAGCACTTTGTTGTTCCACGACCCCTTTTTAATCATTTTCTGTGTGGAACCCCATCGTATTGGTTCAGCCCGTCACCAAGACATCCTCTGGAAGGTTGAGCTCTCTCTGTGCCTCACTCAAAGCCACTTTTTTCTACCAGCTGTGGGAGAATTGGCCCAAAATATTCCTGCTTATCAGAGGTATCCCTGTTAATGCACCATCTTTTAGAACAATTTCTGTGAACGAGAAGAGGTGTGAAAAAGCCTCAACAAAAAAGTATTGAAAACTGGCCCATTTTATGTCAACACTCTTTTCTTAATTTGAGGTATATTACTGTGGAAAAGGCATTGTTTTCTCAGTGTTCAAGATTTGTAGTTTTTTGTTGTTGGGTGTTTCAAAAGTTGTTGTTTTTTCTGACCTTTGTAATCTTCGCTTACAGGTTAGAACAAATAAGCTAATATCTGAAGCAAGCTTAGAATAAACTTAAACATAGATGAACTTTTCATTAAGCATTTCGTCATTATTAAATATTTTTTTTTCACAAAAGATATATTAGACTTATAAATAGTTGATTTACTAAGATAAATCGAGTATAACTCTTATGTAAAGTTAAAAATAATACAATCAAAACAAATCTCAGACAGTGACCCAACAAAAGAGGTAAAAACTACCCCAGCACTAGGTCAAAGTAAACCTATATTTCGGTAAGTCTTTCGACCTACTGTTTATTCATATTCAGCAATCCTGGGTCACTTTAACCCAGCATGTGTTCTGTTCTACCCAGTGCTGGGTTAAGTAAATGAGCCAAATCGTTTTTATGTTAATCAAGCATTTATTTGTGTGTACATGACAGGAGTATTAAAATATAACGCTGTAATAGATAAAAATCAATTAAACTTACCAATGGCATGCTAATTCGTGCATTGCACTGCAATTAATCATGCAGCTCTACTGTTTATCAATCATTAAGAGGTGACATCACAATTTAGCTTTTTGGTATGTACAAAATAAGTCAAACTGTGCGTGTATACACGCGTGAATATTTTTAAATTAAAGATCATGGGTAAGGAAGAATACATTTTTGCATCTAATTTAACTACTTTTTTATAAAGGGTAGCGATAAATATGGCACTGCAAGGCTCCAGACTGATACTCAAATGGTCGCAAATGCAAATAACTTTTTAATTTTGCACCATGATTTTTTTTATACCAGTTGCCAATGGCAACCATCCAGGTGTCCAGACATCCAGACTTTTTTCATGCCTAAAAAGCGGTTAGCGACTGGTAATGCTGAAGTTTGTTCAACAAATCAAATCGAACGCATGTTTACTGTTGGCATTGGCAGGAGAGCACGCTAATGTCGATGTGAGCACCACATTGCATTGACTTACATTGCATAATGTGTTCTATGAGTCTTTGGTGAGTTATTTTTTGAAAGTTTTTGAGGGAACAATTTGTAGGTAGCTTCATGCCAATGTCAAATCAATATTAGAGACAGAATTGTGAAAAATTTGTTTGCTAAAAGATATTAGCCTTCTTGGTGTCCCACACTGGAATTGGATTTTTGCCCTGGCCCACCATATTGTCACAATATCAAAGTATTTGGTCAAAAACAGTGATATTGGATTTTGTCTGTATTGCTAGCCATGATTTGCTGAATGCTGCAAAGAGTCCTCCTTTTTGGTGTTTTAATAGTGGCGACCCTGCTAGTCAGCGGTCAGTCACTTTGCGATGTGTCGCTTAAGTTAAATTATTTTCAGCATTTTGAGGATATAGTTGGTTCATCGTGAAATGTAAGACAATTAATTTGTAATGATATTAAAAAAAAAAAAAAAAAAAAGTTAAATTAATGATAAATTATCATTAATTTAATTTTCTAAAAAATAAGCCAATTCAACACGGGTAACCACCTTTGCTGTATTTTTTTGATGGCTCAGATGTACACCCTACTCTTGTCAATTATTGTTATTGTTATCATTATTATTTAACTGCGTTAAATTTCATTTATCATGCATTGTACACTCATAATGAATGATAAATTGTGAATAGTGTCATGTCACCAAGCCTATCAATTCAACCAATCTGTTGGTGATTAGATTAGATTAGATTGTTTGCTAGAATAAAAAAGAAAGTTCATCGAGTCTCTTAATTGAGCCTCTTTGGTCTCTTAATTTTGCTCTCAAAGTGCACCAGACTGAGGCGTTTAACTTTAAAAGGTACAGGTAGAAGATACAGATATAGACATATAGATAACCTCACGGACATATAGAATGAGACTCCTAAATAAGCAGAACACAACTAATTTTGCATAGTTCAATTCACAATTTGAAAAAAAAATACAATTTGACATTTAATTGATATATTTATGGCAACAAGATTGAAGAAACTTATTTTGGGCAAGGTGACAGTAAAAAAAAATTAGAACCCCAGTGTTGGTATTGTAGGGTTAGGAGATACTGACATAAACATATAGATACAGACTCTGAATAAGACTCCTGAATGAGCAGGAATCAACTAATTGTGCATAGTTCAATTCAAAATTTGAAGAAAAATACGATTTGACATTTAATTTATATATTTATGGTAACACGATTGCAGCATATTAAACATAATACATTGTGCAAAAAATATATTTTGAACAAAATGTGACGCACGGCAACTAAAGGAAGATTGTACAGAAGGAAAAGAAAAGGTTAAATTTCACTTGGCTCGTAAATATTTTCGGATTTAGAGTCCATGGCTCCTATAGATGTTTTTATGTCTAGAGCACAGCACTGTATGTTTGTATATTCGGTATTTAGGTATATTTGTGCATTTACATTTGTGTACATGTTGGTGTGCATGTATGAACACAGCCCTCCAGAATTGTTGGCACCTTTCAGAAAAAATTAGTAATATGAGCTGCGAGGAATCATCTATAGCCATGATCTCTAATTCAAATAATTATCAAAAATCTAAGCTTTTATTCAAATTGCTTAATTAAGAAAAACAAACAAAATGATACATTCTTCATATAAAACAAATACTTTTCTCTGAAACGTGTGCCATAGACATTGGCATTTGCATGAACATTTTACCCAGTAGCAGGTTTTGGCATATGCTGGAGACGATGTCAGAAGGCGTTCTCTTGAAACTGTGTCCATATTGATGCTTTTGTTCCTTCTATGCTTTATATATGAAATGTCCGCTGTTCTGTTTGTGACAGTTACAATTAAGTTTAAGTCAGAAAAGAAAAAACAAACTGTGCCAATAGACAAATCAGAGATATAGCATTTCAAATGCACAACATTTTATCTAGAGGGAGGTTTTGTTATATCCTGGAGAAGATCAAATTTTGTATTGCAGCATTTAAACGAAATAAATAACTACAGCGTTTTGGGCAGTGAGGTCACTGTGTGGTAAAAGTGCTGTCTTGAAGTTTGGGTTTGGTGTCTATAGACGAATTTAAACTGGAGATATAACATTGGTCTAAACATTATCTTTGCACTTGTGCAAAAATATTGACAGCCGGGATTATTATATGTTTGGTATTTTTACAGCATTTCAACAAATGGAAAAAAGGTTGGTTCTTTGGGGTGGGGCTGGTAACGTGAGCACAGATGCTGAAGTGGAATGGGCAAGAGACGATCGGCTATTTTAGAGATACTGAGAGAGTTTGTTTGAGTTGTCAGTAGATTTAAAGTCTGGCAATCTCAATGAATCTTTTCCAAAATAAAGCAAACTAATTAATTCTTATAACAATAATGTCTACCTATGATATAGTTGTGCCTTGCCGGAGGTTTGCGCTCTAAGAACTTTTTCTAGTATAGTTTTGGGTTCATCGGTTTGAGTAAGATCTCTGAAGTGGTGAACAAGTACTTTCTGTTTTACTGGGTTATAAATGTGAGGTGACACAGGCCTTATTCTCTTTGAGGTTCTTACCAAATACCAGATAAAAAAAGTGATGATTTGAAAATAAAAGTTGTAGAGTTGTACAAATCTGGATATTGATATACGATATTCTCTCAACTGTTCAAAATGTCAATTTCAAAAGTTAAATCAATAATTTAGAAGTTTAAAGAGACTGGAGCTGTTCAAAATCAGCCTGTAAGAGGATTTGTCTGCAAATGAATCCCACAAACTGGCAAAAGACTCCCAAGGATCACAACTAGAGAATTTTAGATATCAGTTGAATCTTGGAGTCATAAAGTGTCCATTACCACCATCAGATAGCACCTATACCAACATAAGCTGATGGGACGGTAGCAAGAAAAAAGCTTTTGCTGTTATCCACACAAAAGCTAATGCAACTGCAGTTTGCAAAACACCAATGGGACTTTCAATGGAAATAGGGCATAGGTCAGATGAGATCAATATAGACCTTTATCACAAGAAACATTGAAGATGGGCGCTGCTAAGCAAGAAAGAAAGCAATAGAGAAAAGCACCTCTTACCCTTTTCGAAGTTTGGTGGTGGATCTCTGATGCTATGAGCCTAATTTTCTTCAAAAGGATCTGGAAATCTTATTAAAATGCATGGTTCAATGGACATCAAAACAGAAAGAACATACCTAGAAGAAAAAGAAGAAAAATTACCATGAAAACAACAACCAGTACAAGACATTGTTTTAATTTCTGTACTATAATTCTGCTCAGTGGAGGTAGTTTACTAGGTCATGTCTTGAGCCTATTGCACTTGCACTGGTAGAGGCCAATGTTGCCAACAGGCTATTTTTTTTTGGGTGTTTATAGATCTTATGGCCCATGGAAAGAAGCTCGTTTTGAGTCTGGAGGTATGGGTATTGATGGACCTGTTGCCTGCCAGAGGGCAACAGGTCAAATAGATGGTGTACTGGGTGGGCGAAGTCTTTTAGGATGCAAGTAGTTGGAGGAGTTGGAGAACGTCTGTATGGAGGAATGGTCTCATATCTTCTCCATGTGTTCTCAAACCTCATCAAATGCTACAAAAGAAGATTCAGGGCTGTTATTGTGGCAAAAGGGGTCTGCAATAAGGGTGGCTATATATATGGCACACATGTTTTAGAGGGAAATAATTGTTTTATGTGAAGAATTTTTATTTTATTGTTTGAGATAATGATTAGATTTTTGTGAAGAATTTTAATTAAAGATCACTGTATGGATATTAGTTTGTTTTTGACTCTTTGTCTTTTGTGCAGCCATCACAAAAGATGGCTGCACAAAGCCATCTTTTGTGCAAGTTGATGGAAAGTCAAAACACCGATAGGGGGTGAAATGTGAACGAAATGCAATACTGGTTTGGAAATATTTTTATTGCTAATCATTGTCCCACAATGACTTAATTACAAGGAATAAACTGCTTTGCATTTAGTATTTCGAAAATAACTAATTTTTTTTTTCTATTTCGTCTGTTTCACTGGTTGTCGTTAACTTTGAGAGAACACTAGTATACCTGCTGTTCACTCTTAATTATATAGCTGTGAGAGAAGAAATATTCCAGAAATCCTTACTGTAATTATGAGTTAACTTATTAAATATTTTAACAAGTTAAAATATTTCTATTTCTGTTTCTGTTCCTTATTGTTTCTCAACAGAGCTGCCCCTCAAAGAGCTGACCATCAAAGTAGCTGAGCTACAAACCAACCTGGATTCCCTCACGTCTGTGCTGAGACATTGTCCTCACCTCGCCTCACTGTACGCAGCAGGGATAAGGTTACCAACGGGCCGCTCTGCTGAGCTCCTCCGCACGCTGTCAGGTAACGGGTCATACCTCAGCTCCATGCCCTCTAAAAGGTTGCTATGTGTACAGACTGTCTATAAATGACCTCACACCTTATTTGGATACTGATGTATCTACGATACCCACCAAATTAAATGCATTTCATCAAGAAAGTCTTTTCTAAACCACATTTATTGTGAAGGGCGGTCATTAACAATATGTGGGTCCCCATTTCAGAGTCCAATCCCCTCCTGAGGACTGTCACACTGAAGGATATAAACCTGTCTGAGTGTCTTCCTGGGATCATAAACCTCCTGAGAGACTGCAAGCTGAAAGGTAGGAAGAGACCTCTGACTCAAGACGTCTCCTTATACCTGATGAGGGATTACAGTGTTCTTCTTTTATTTTTCGCTGGAACTTCCTGTGATTTGTCTAAAAACCTAAATCATCCAAAACAGGGTTCACATACTAAACTGAAGTTTGACTTGATGACACGTATCTTATCTCAGCAACCTGTCTGTTCTATTTTATAAACTTGGTTTGGTTAGATTCACTGCTGAAAAGGGGAACTGTATTTATAACTGTTATTTGGGTAGATAAAGGGAAATACAAGAACATTATCATACTCATGGTGACGATGGCCCAGTTGGTCAAGCGGTTTTCCATTTATAGGAAGGTTGGTGGTTTGATCCCTAGCCACTGCGGTCCACAAGTCAAAGTGTCCTGGAGCAAGATACTGAACCTAAAGTTCCTGCCAATGGCTGTGCCATTGGTGAAGAGATGATGGCGTGAATGGTTGCTGCTCCTGATGAGGGGGTTGACGCGACATATTTTCCGTCGCGCACTCTCTTGGTCCACTTGTGGGAGTGTGCTCCCCTGTTTGTGTGTGTGTGCGTGCGTGTGCGCATAGGGGGGGAACTCCGACGCGCACAGAGAACAGTGGAGAATTGTAAACGCGAGACCATGTACAGACAGAAATGACATGCCGTCGTGTAAATATGATAAATAACATAAGGCTATTAAGTTTGTTTAATAAAAGGACAAGGTATAGACCTGTTGTACAGGAAAGGTATCCTTAAATGACTTCTGTTGTGATCTGGCGCTATATAAAATATAAAATTAAATTAACTTGACCTTCAAGTGCTGTTGGGGGGACGGGTTACTCCCCTTATATAATGTTAGGGGAAAAATTCTAGTCCAGTGGCCCTCAATGCTGAACGTGTAACAGGTGGGTTTACATGGACAGCCTAATTACGATTAGATTCGGAATAGACGTCTAATGGGAAAGAAAATGCTGCATGTGGAAATGCAAATGGAAAGAACATTTTCGAATTAGATTTCATTCCTTTGCAAGAAGGTAGTCAAAACTCTTTCGGAAAGCCTTTCTGATAGCCAGTCGCTGCATGTTAACGCTGTTTCGGAAAGCTTTCTGTTTGAGTTTTATCTGCGCATGCCCAGCGACGTAATGCTCCACTTAGTTTTGTCCGCCCCGCACTTTAAATACGCCGATTTCAAACCGTATCGGTCTTCATCGGAGAGTAATTAATTCATTGCAACATTGAAATTTTTTAACATATTTGGACGGTTAGATGGCCGAAAAGTCACTTCCGCGAACGCCCTCTTTGTCATATTCTTTGTCTGTACGCTAGTTGGCCGTCCAAGCCCAACTCACCGAAACATTATCGCCACCTTATGAACGGGAATGTGGATCGTCTGCGTATGTATGAAAGTGTTTCCGATAACATGAGTCGATGCATGTTAACACCGGGTCGGAAAAGATCACAAGTCATGTAAACAGGCGACTGACATTGCAATTTGAAAAGGTTTAATTTGGAAAGGAGAAAAGTGTCTGATGTAAAAACCCACCATGTGACCCAGTAACAGCCTATCAGCGCTTCGTTGGCATGGAGATGGCAGCCCATTTACACGTGCTGACCAAACCAAAACACACACACCATACTGACACAACAACAAAAAGCAACAGGGTGCTCACCCAGAGTGGTGTGAGTGTTGGGTAAGCACAGGATGCCTTTTCTCTCATTCAGCAGCAGTGTTTGACACAAAAAATAGTTTTTCATTGCACTTTGATTCCTGAGATCTTGATATATTTGTTTATCAAAGCATTCTATGGAGAGTTTTGTTTTATTTGAGTATTTATTTGAATTTATGTCAAAATGGAAATGGCATTTTATTTTATTTTAGTATGTACCTTTGTTGTTGTTTTGAATGTAAAGGACATTTTGCTTTGAATTTAACAGTATTATGGCTTATGCTTTACAGACTATAATAAATGGAGCTTTGACTTGTGGAAAACTTTTTTGGTGAACCTTTTAAGATTTGTATTTCAGTACGCCTGCTCTAGTCCTAATTGTTAAGTACTTCACAAACAGCCTAACCTCAAACCTGCATAGTCTATCTGGTGTGTTTATTTATTTTTTTATGCTTGGATAGATATACAAATAATGACAGGTAAAAGTAGAGATGAAGCTCAGCTGTTCCCAACCTGTTATTCGCATGACCCACATTTCTGAATTGCAAATCATTGCGACCCAAATAACAATAGACCCTATTTTTAAATGTCAAGAATAATGATTTGTGCATAAATTAACATTCCTGACCATTTTTGTGGTCATCAGAATCATCTTGTTGGCATTACAAAATGATTGCCTATTAATTTGAATTACAGCTTGTGTCCAATGTGTGCTTATTGGGAATATACAGTGTACATAAATTAAATGCTATATAGATACGACTAATTAAGGTCATATAGATGGGGTGGGGAATCTCTGTTTTAATTTCCTCAGTTCAAAATATAAACATTTTAAATTGGCTACTTTATAAATGACGAAATGAAGTGAGTAGGAATAAACGGTCACTCTTTGAAAGATGTTTATTTTTTTGTGAGAAATTAAATCTTTCTTAATTTAATGATGCACACAAAACTGTAACAATTTAAGTGTAACATTTAACTAATCGAAATGAAGTGCATTGATAACGATGCAAACAGGTCCTCATCAGTGAAACAATAAACTGACATTTTAACTACTTCATGTGATACAAAATCTGCATAATTGACAGACTAATGTTCCATCTCTGAGTCCTGATACTATTGTTTTATAAAAAAGTCAATCCAATGTTTGAACCACATCTGGTCATTCCACGTCATCTCATTGACCCAGTTATGTGCTTTATCTCGTTAATGTGATAAATTTGCCTGATAAGTTTTGCATTCCAGTCAGGAATATTGGGGGAAGCGTTCAGTCTCTCCCAACGAATTCTGAACAACTAACCACTTCTCTGTCCTTCAATGGCGTTCTGTGATTTGCTGAACTCCCCAGTGGGTGGACTTAGAAACACTCACTCATGTGGCTGAAAGTGAGCTGCAGATATAATTCAAGAATAATAGTAAAATAAAATCATAACTACTAGAGGTGTAAGGATTCATCGCTCTATATCGGTATATCGGTTTGTTGAACAACGATCCAATCAAGTTGATGGAAAGTCAAAACACCGATATATGCTGTAATCTTTAAGATACGCCTTTAATTTTTAAATTATCCATTGCAAACACCTGCAGTGTCTCCCACACACAGGCTCCATTCTCTATCTGCGCACAGAGCTACCAATGGGAACAGCAAGAGGCTACAGTTAAATTTTGTCCTTTTAATCTGATCTCCCTGAATGTTATTGTTCACTTTGGCGGATAACCCGTTCTTCAAATGAGAGATAAAGGCTTCCAAGTGCAGTCTGAATGTTTTTTGCCTCATATGAATGCGGGAATTTATAAATAAAATAAAAAATTCACTAAAAATATATTTGTCAGTTAAACTTAGTGTTTGTTAATGAGATGCTGATTTCTAACGTAACACAAATTAGGCAATACAAAAAAAATTTTTTTTCAGAAGGCATCAATTAAGAGTGGCTGTTTAAAAGAAAACCCCATTTTTTTGTGGATTTTGTTCTGTAGGATGTAAAACATTGAGTTTAATACCTCTAAACCACTGAGCACAGCACCTGTCAGAACCGTCTAAATTCAATCTCATGAATCAAAAATGTAGACAGTTTTGGACATAATTTAAAGGTAATTTGGGGTTCTTAATGTTAACTGATAAGAAAAAAAAACATTTGTATTCATACCTCATCATAAAAATGTGTCACTTTACATAGAAATACAGGTCTTTATTCTTTTTGTTATTATATTTCAGCATACAAAGGTCAAACAATTATACTTTTCTGTAACTTTCTTAAGGTGAAATGAAACCAATTTTGTTAAATGGGTACATGATATCGTCTGAAATCAATCGCAGGCCCATGAATCAAATCGAACCGTAATCTGGACTTTGTGATATCGGCATATATCCTGTCTTTGTCAAAAGAAGCGATATAATATCCTATCGTGATGGAACAGGTGATTTACACTCCTAATAACTACTTTTAAGTAAGAGAGGATCGGCGGATAAAAACTGTTTATCATAGTGTGGATGGCAAGTGAGATATGTTAGAGATGATCTGAAGGAGGAAAATGTGAAGAGTGTTCTGGAGGTGAGGAGAGTGAGGAACAGAGTCATGAGTATGAAGATAGAAATTGGAAGTATGATAATGAACGTTGTCAACGTGTATAACGCACAACTTGGTTGTGAGTTGGAAGAGAAAGATACTTTCTGGAATGGGAAGTGAGGAGGTGAAGGGCAGGTATGGTGTTAAGGACAGCAATGTGAAAGAAAAAATAGTGGTGAATTCTTTGAAAAGAATGGAAATGGCTGTTGTGAACACAAATTTCAGGAGGAGTGAGTAACACAGGGTCACATATGAGCGGAGGTACGAACACATTGGTGGACTACATCTTAAGCAGAAGATGTCATCTGAAAGAAATTGGATACTCTACAAGGTGGACACAGGCAAGTACATAGCCAGACAACATAGAAAAATACTATGTAGGCTAGCTGTGTTGGTACAAAAGAGGAAACAGTAGGTAAACAGAGAATCAAATGGTGGAAGCTGAAGAAGGAAGGCTACTGTGAACTTCAGTGAAGAGTTGAGCCAGACGCTGGCTGGTAGTGAACAACTGTTGGTTGATTGGGATACTACAGTTGGATAGCACGACAGATGAAGAAAGTAGGCAGGATTACAAAGCGGCATAAGGCAAGGAGTGATGTAGTAAATGGTAAACCAGACGCTTATGAGTTTTATGAGAGGTTGGACACTAAGGAAGGACAACATGACTTAGACCAATTGACAAGGCGAGATTGACATGGGTAGAATGTGCAGCAGGTTAGGGTGATTAAGGATAGAGATGTAAATGTACTTATAAGTGAGGAGAAGGCAAAATGGAAGGAATACTCTGGAAAACTGATGAAGAATTCATGTGTGAGAATGACAGGAGGCAGGTGGAACAGTGAGGATTCAAGGTGTAGCGATTGAGATGGTGTTTGAGTTTGGAGTTGAAACGTGTTGGCAGTTGGAAAAACCTGGAAGTGAATATCTTGATGCATGCCGGAAATATAGACCTATGAACGCATACCTTAAATAAGCAGAAATGTAAAACATGAGTATCCTGAAGATTACATTCCATATCATGAATGTAATCATTGACTTTACAGTAGCCCTGCCATGAATTGTCATAGGAACACAGACAAGGGTTTGTTGGAAAGACGTAGTTATGCTGAATCAAGCAATAGCAGATCTGTTTGCTACAGCCACATGTGCAAATATAGCATGCACAGTTTGGGAGCTACATGTAGGAGTGTCCCAAACGATTTTTTTTTTTAACATTGACATAATGAAGTTCCAGTCCAACACCCATAACCATTGGTGAGATATTAATGATATCATCAATGATAAAATGGCTCTTATATTGAGGTAGCCAGGAAAAAATAAAGGGCAAAACTCAGTGCAAGCACATTGAAAGACATCGGCTTTTTCTGTCATCACTGCAATTTCTGTCTTTATTTTTTTAATTTTTTGACCTATCCTTTATAAGCACATGTTCTTCTAGAAAAGCGTAAAGGGCCTCAGGCCATCAAAACTCAAAGACCTTAAAGGCAAAGATGAGACACCATCCTCACCAAACCAACACATATTATAACAGAGAAATCCAATATACCAAACTACAGAAAACCTGATGATCAGTGGGAATAAGGCTACTCTATGTAGCTTGTCAGTTAATAGATAATTAATACAAGGCCGTGGAGACTCCCTTCACTGAACATAGTCATCCTGGCAGGTGGCCTTTTAAATTGGCGAGCAGGTCAAAATGGTTAGCAAGTCAGGTGTTGACTGCTTGACAGATTTTTATAGTAACAAGAAGGAGGCTAACACAAGATTGGTGTTACATGAGATACACCTTGCACAGTTCATTCTGGTCTCATTATCAAATGTAATGATACCGATATGCTTGTTTTGCTTGTGTATTATTCAAGGAGAAGGAATGTTTAGATCCTCAACAGTGTTCATGCATTCTGGAAATGGCCCAAAGGAAATATTTTTACCAGTCTGCTTCGTTACTGTTTTCATCGCTCAGAAAAAAGGAGGGCGGAGAAAGGGGCATCTGGCACAAAGCTGATGAGCTGAGGTATTAGCATCTACCATAGATTTATCATCTACAAATTTACCCCTAACCGAAGATGCCCTCTAGCAACATGTGTTGAGAACCTTGCACTAAATAGCAGTGTTGCATCACAGCAATCCAGCCAAGCCTTATCTCCGGAAGATAGTTGATAGAGGGTTGAGTCTCTGGATAGCTGGGTCCATAGAACCAGTGACGATGACCTTTGACCTCTTTCATCTTAGACTTGTTTAAGTTTTTATATTATTATTTCGCAGTTTGACCAAAATCTATACTTTAATTCCGCACCTTTTGTAAAGTATTGTGGGTCAATGCACAGACCTCACAAGGGTCAGTTATCCTGGTATTACCTACCAGACCACACCTCATCACTAAAACTACTGTGAAAATTATGTCTCTGACAGGCTCTGGTAGGAGACAGCCCTTAAAGATCCACAGGTTTGTGGATCCTAAAATAAGGTGGCTCTAACAAGATCTATCCCTTTCCTGCCCTCCCTCAGAGCTGCAGTTCGATGACTGTCGCCTTCTGGAGAAGTCGAGCGACAGGACAGCAAGTCTGCAGCAGCTGGTTGTCGCTCTGAGGAATATGTCTTCTCTCCACACTCTCAGCCTGGCTCAGAACCGGATCGGTAAGCACATGTTTAACTTATCTATGACCGGTTCATATAGGAATCCACCAGTCATGCTACTGTTTCAACTACTACTGTATTAACCTTGACTTTCACTGTATGACCCTGGACTGTTTCACTGTATGAACCATTGTTTCTTATGAAATTCTTATGCAGTTTTTTCGTGTTTCAGAAATTTGTTTAGTAAATTGTTACTAAAGGAGATACCACAGTAGCTCCTGATCAAGCTGCACATTTTAATGAATAATTTGCATAAATGCTGTAAAAGCTGTGAGACTAGACAACAAGTCACCAAGATACTTACGCTCCTTTTGCTTGGGCAGGAACTCTTCGCCCAACCCCAAGGGGACAGTCCATTGTTTCCCGGGTAGATTACCATGGCTTCTGATTTGGAGGTGCTTAGTCTCATACCAGACGCTTCCAACTCACCCGCAAACCAATCCAGTACATGCTGTCGTCAAGGACTGATTATACCAACAAAACCACATCATCTGCAAACAGCAGAGATGCTGATCTTAACTCCACAAACCGTACACTCTCATCATCTGGACTTTGCCTTGAGATCCTGTCCATGAATATCAAGAACAGAATCTGAGACAAAGAACGAGCTTGGTCCAACATTCACTGGAAAATGTGTTACAACTCCTGCTGAGCATATCGACACAACTCTCACTTCTGTTAAACAGAGACCAGATGGTCCTTACCCCAACTAAATCTAGCTGGTACCGGTCCATCTTCAGTAAAAGTTCTGGTTCTTTCCCCAGTCAGATAAGTGACATTCCACATACCTAAAAGCAGTTCCCTATGCCAGGGGTTGGTATGCCCCTCTGCTCACTGTTGCCTGCTTCCCGTACTATTTGTGACCCACCCCAATGCCCATCCCTGCAGGTGGTGAGACCACAGGATGGCGGCTCCATGAAGCTTGTTCATGCTCTGCTCAGCCTAGCCCAATGGAGAAAGACCCGTTAACCAGACAAACGCCGACAAGCTCACCTCTCAGGTCTGGCTCTGGTTTCTCTATTCTGGGCGAGGTATCACAAACTCTTTGATGCCTAGTCAGTGTGGTCTTTGAAACATTTCAACCCTGTTAACACTTAAAATGAAAAGCATTTCAAAATGTATTACTGCAAAATCAAACACTAATACTGTAAAAGTATTTCTTATACTAACACTGTAAAACATTTAAAACACGAATACTGCAAGACATTTTTAAGACTGGAACATTTATAATGACTCCCTTTTGCTACCAAAAAAGCTCTCATGCATTGTGTCTTTTGACACCTTTTTGTCAAAACCAGCATGTACTAATCCACAGTAATTGCAGAGTGAACAAATTCAATTATGACAATGACATTAAGACATCAGTAGCTGCTAAAAAAGGATGCCGCTAGCCGCCATCTTAATTAAAGTCAGTTAAACTTCTGGGATATCATTCTTTCCAGTTAGGAAGCATAAATGCCTGTGTATGTTTCCACTGTTTGGCTCAAAATTAATGACAAGTGGACAGGAGAGACAAGACAACCCCCAAAAAGGTTTTGGTTCTGCAGCTGGTGGCCACAGACCATTTCTCTGTGTCTATCCTGTTTGGTAGCAGATCCAAACCAAACAGTGATGGATGTGCAGCGAACAGATTGGATTACTGCAGTGTAAAACTGGATTCGCAGCACCTGAGGCCGTTTGAGCTTCCTAAGCTGGTGTAGGACGTACATCCTCTGCTGGACCTTTTTGATTATTCCCAGGAACCTGGAGGATTCCACAGCAGACAGTGTTGTTCAGTACAGCGAGGGGTGGCGGTAACGGGGGGTTCCTCCTGAAATCCAGTCTCATCTCTACAGTTTTGAGCTTGTTCAGCTCCAGGTTGTTGTGACCACACCAGACGGCCAGCCGTTCAACCTCTCGTCTGTATGCAGACTCGTAGTCGTCCTGGATGAGGCCGATGACCGTTGTGTCGTCTGCAAACTTCAGGAGTTTGTGCAGAAGGACTGCAACGCAGAAGCAGGACCGGTATCTTTTCCTTTGCGTGAGGAGAAGCAGAAGAAGCACTGCCAGAGTCCTTCAAAATTATATCTAACAGCTATTAGTGTGATGTCTCTGAACAAACTGTCAGAAACATACTCCATGATGGTGCAATGAGGGCTGAACATCCTCTAGTGCAGGGGTGTCGACCCTGCGGCTCTTTGAGGGCTCCTGTGTGGCGTCTTTCTTTTTTCTTTTTTCTTTTGATTATGGGTTCCGGATTTTTTATTGGCTCTTTTCTTTTTATTAAACTTTAAATATGTTTGATTATGATATAATACTAATTCCCAACACTTAATAAGATAATAATAACGACTCTCCCACACTACATGAACGTAGCACAGACGTAAACACAGCGTTACACATGCATGTGCGCAGGTGGACTTCAGATAAGCTAGCGCTACTGACGGGATCGTCCTGGCTGAGTTGGGAAAATGAAAAGCAAAGCAAAAATATGAAGAGGAGAACAGAACGTTCTGAACCGAATGGGAAGATTTATATTATTTCGTAGAAAGAAATGCTTACTTTGCCAAAATTTACTGTCTCACTTCAAAGCTTCAAACTTGGCGCGTCATCTCACCATCTATCCCAACCCGGCCAAGGAGTACCCAAAAGGCTCGGCAATTCGTAAGGACAAGGTAAACTGCTTGAAAAATCAGGTAGAAGAGCAGACAAATTTTTTCTGCAATCTTACGAAACACTCGGAGACAGTCACGTTAGAGTCTTATCAGCATGGGATGGCATGGAACATTGCTCGCCCTAAGAGGCTGTACAGTGAGGGGGAATTTGTGAAGACTTGCCTTAAAGATGTTTTTGCTATCCCTACTTCAGAAAATGCACCTTGAAGCGTTCTGTTTTGCACGTGCAGCTGTCACGACATACCGTGGAGCAGAGAATATCGGACATTAAAAAAAAGGATTGGAAGAGTTTACTGCCGTTCAATACAAGCCACAGATTGCGGTATTTGTAAGGTCTGTGTCAGAGGAATGCACAATTAAAGAAGAGTTGCTTGACATTGTGCCGTTAAAAGAAAGGACCCAGGGCATCGACCTGAAAGAGACACTCATGGCTGTTGTTGAAAAAACAAATTTGCAGTTATCAAAATTAACTGCAATAGCTACAGATGTTGCACCACCAAGGTTAGGATCTACAAATGGCTTTGTAGGACTGTGCAAAGCTGATGATTGTTTCCCGGATTTTTGGGCTTTCCACTGGATCATCTATCAAGAACACCTTGTATCCAAGAAGCTAAATATGGAGCACATAATGAAACCTTGCTAGAAATTGTGAAATTTTTTTGCACTAATTCTCTGAATCACAGACAGTTCAAAAACTTAATTTCTGATCTTGATGAAGACCTTCCCAGTGATCTGCGTCTCCACTGCTTGTGTCAGATGGCTTTCAAGACGTAACATGCTTTCTCGTTTTTTTGAACCAGTAACGTTTCTTGAGAGAAAGGAAAGAGAAGGACTATCCAGTGCTTCTTGACCCCCAATGGCATTCAGATTTGGGGTTTCTGGTCGACACATTGAATCATCTGAACTAACTAAATTTAGATCTGAAAGGGAAGTTTAAAATGCTGCCATACCTGGTGCTAAGTGTTTTCACATTTGTCAACAAACTCAAGCTCTTCTCTACCCATCTTCAAAAGGGAGTGCTGATACTACCTTTCATCCTTTTTAAAGGCAACTGCCTTAGCCGCTCCAGTATCAGAGGTGAGAACAGCCTGCTATGCAACACTGATGAAAATCTGCAGTAAAGTTTTGAGGAAAATTTCTGTGACCAGAAACAAAAACAACCTCGGATCACATTCCTCATCAACCCATTTACTGCAGAAACAGACTGTTTAAATGTCCCTTTGGTGACAGATGAAACAGCCTCCCAGTTGGAGATGATTGAACCTTGTGAGGGTGACAGACTGTGTTTAGAGAGAAGGAACCACAGAGTTTTGGAAAATTGTGCCGGCAGACAGATTTCCAAATGTAAAACAGGCTGCACTCAAGCTAATGTCAATGTTTGGATCGACACGTCTGTGAATCATCTTTTTCTACACTGAAACAACAGTGGAGTACAAGCCAGACCTAAAAACAATTGTGGAAAACAAACTCTGTCAGGTGTCCCTTTTAAGGTAAGAAAAAAAACTTATGGAAACTGTTTGAGCAAGCAATGTGTTATGTAATGAATCTGTAAATCACTGTTGATGTGTGGGAATCCATATGTTGTGTGGTTCTTGGCAATTTCTTACTATTCTTGCAATAGAGAAAAATTATTGCAAAATTGAAAGTGCGGGACTTCTAGTTAGGCCCAAATCTTTCATCAAAAAGTCAACATTTTGCTAACTTTTAATCTTCATGATCTTAACATTTAAATCATCAAATTGGATCTCATCGGGTTAAAATGTTATGACTTGTTCATTGAGGTACACCACCTGGAAACGGAAAAAAACACCTAAAAATCCTACATACAAGTCAAAAGGACCGACGTCATGTTACAGGTGTCACTACACAGGTGTCCATGTCATCGCTAAATTAACTAATGTGATGTCATTCTTTCCACAGCTAATAACGTGTGTGTGCTGGCAGAGCTGTTCTCAGGAAGTTCACCCAGCTCTGTGCAGCGACTGGACCTTAGGTATGACATGAAATGACATAACATGACTGTTGAACTCTGCCCCGACATCAACACTGATTCAGACATTGTTATTACTCTGCTCACCATTTCTACTGCTCCCTCAGGGATGGGTCAAATGCCAAGAAATCTTTTCACTATGTTGTACTGTGTATGGCTGTATGTGATCAATAAAGGATTTCTCCTTTTTTTACTGCTACCCTGTTTTGAACAGCTCTAACTTCATTCAGTCGGCTGAGCTACTGGAGTTCACCAAGAGACTGAGGATGGACCCTCCCTTACATCGACTCACCCTCAACCTCGGCAAAAATCCAGGGGACCGAGACCCAGACACCTGGAACACCGCAATTAGGGACCTCCAGACCTACTGTGAGGTTACTGTTGAAAGATGGACCTCATGCAACTTGTTGGCGGACCACGTCAGCAACATGTGACCATGGCCAGAGGATGACCTAATGAAACACCATCCGACCTACACTAATTACTACACCCACATAAACAAGCATTCATCCAATCAATCACACACAAAAAGATTCTTCCACCCCAGCTCCCTGCCAAAGTGTGATTGACATTCATGTGGAACAATGACAGAGCTGGACACATGCTCATTTGTGTGTGATTGAGTGTCAACCAATAACAGAGTTAGACACGCGTTGGTTTGTGTTTGACTGACGTATGTATGATCCAATGACATAAGTGGACATGTGTTAATTGACATTTGGGTCGATCATTGAACCAGTGTATGGTACACATCCAGAACGGTCCTAGACATAGTAAAGAATATCCACAAAAAAATGACTGGGATGTGGAGCTGCTGTCCATCGTAACAGCCTTAGTAGGAAACATGTAAAAAATACTTTCTGCTGCTTTACAGGAAATAATTTTCTATATTTTACTTCTATATTTCAGTAAATTTCAGAGTGAATGTTTGAATGTTAATCGCTAATCTGTTTGACCGATCTACAACCATCACTCGCCACACAGGTTCTAACGCACACTGCCGCATCATTGCTACCCAACGCTCCAACTCAATTAAAAGTGCAGTATGGAAAATTTAGATGGCTCTAGTGGTGAGGTATCTTGTTCCTACTCAACAGTCATTATTCAGCACAATAAAAATTTGGAGCCAAGCAATGAAGGTCCGGTGGAAAACCAACTTTGTCAAACTGCAGCGCGTGGTCGTCTGACACATGTTGAGATGAATTACCTGGGTCGACTGAGCCGACCCCACCAGTTTACTTGTGTGGTTCCACGAGTTGGGTCTACATCTTTCCTTTTACTGTGGTCTCACACTCCTGTGCTAAAACTATCAGAATATCCTTTATTTTTGTAATTACAAAAATGTTATCCAGGAACAATGGTTTTTAGATGCGAAGTGTTTCCTCATCGTCATTTTACCAGTCCAACAAATAAAGTTGGACTGGACTTCTATAGAGAGAGTACAGTTTGTCCATTCCAGTCACTGTACAAACTTGGCATCACTACATGGAAGATAACCCACCCCCTCTTTTAGATATAAAAGGGTTTTCCCAAATTATGTTTAATATATGATAATTTTTTTATGATCCACTTAATCAAATAGATACTAGAAATAGGGACTGCTCCTTTAACAGATTCAGCAGACCATCTTATTTTATACCTGGCAGACATTCAGACTGAAGGAGGTTAATCTTTTTGTTCAGAAACTCAAAATTTGACATCAAATAAACAATACTATTGTAACGTACGGCTTTGGAGAAGGTTTAGCTGGAACCGGGATCATTCAGGTTTACCTTCAAACGTCTGTGCTAACAGTAAGGAAGGGACTTTTACCCTCTACCAGAAAGGTACTATCTGCTCAGAGAGGCCTAGTCCACCACCAACCTGGCTGTACCTTGTCACTTGGGTTCTAGATTGGAATCTAACGAACTGGAGTCAGATATGGAACATCCTGTTTCTGTCCCCCCCACCCCTGCATCATTTGACTTTCCCGAACCCTTGATGGCTCCTCCTACATTAACTCCTCTGTTGGTCAGAGCCAAAAAGTAGACACCAGCACGTTCCTTCACTGTGGAGTATTTCACCAAAAACAACTGGAAGGATGGGAAATGGGTAGGGAACAATTCCATGACCTGTTAGGGATCTGAATGAAAGGACGCCTCCAGGTACTTGCTCCACTTTCTTTAATGTTGTGTCAATTTTTCAACATTTTCCATAATAACACAAAAAAAACTTCTGAAGTAGTTCCCATAAAATTCCAGATAACACATCACACCTTCAGAGGTCTGCTTGAGTCCAGGCTTCGATGAGCCAGAGCTGTTCTGGTGGCAAAAGCAGGACCCAGACAATAATAGGCAGGTGGTTGCAATGTTATGGCAGAAGGGTGTATATGTGAACGTTTGTCTATTTTTCTTCTACAAACGACTATGTACATGTCACATGACTCCAGTGTTGTTGGTTTGTGAAATCCAAATGGAGACAAACGTGTTTGTCAACATTTACGCAGTCTTACATATATATGTCTGTGCCTTACTACATTAATACTCATACACACGGCGTACACGCGCACACATTAATATCTCTAGAAGGCATCTGTCTTCCAATAAATTGTAATAAATAAAATATGAAGTTATCAAATCTTGACGGGTTAGAGCAGAAACATCTGAAAGAAATATAAATAGGAATATAAACAACCTCAGACCATGCGGTTGTTTTGTAAACAATGAGTGAAGAGGTAAACATTCAGGAATCATTGGTGAGTTTGGGCAGGGTTTGGCTAGATGGGGGTGTGTGTGTGTGTGTTTGGTTACGTGGGTGTAAGTAGATTGGCTGGGGGTGTGGTTAATGTCTCTCAGGCTGTAATGATATAAAACATTCAGACTTCCTCCTGTTGTCATATGATGTCAGGTGGAACAAGTTCCACCACTGAAGAACCGGAGCCAGAGGGTGGACCAGTTTTGGTGCAGCAGTGACTAGCTAGTGCTGAACCTGTGTCAGATATGCAACCAGTTCGAGTGTGAGATTTAACAACTTTAAAAGGACATAAGTGAATTGTCATGTGACTGTGTTTAAAACGTTGGTACGTGTGTGAGTTAAGGGTCAGATGAAACTTCAAATCTAGGACCAGAAACTAACAGAACTGATTAGATTCCTTCTGATCTTTTTAAACTGTTTCCTTCATGGTCGGACCTATGCTTTGTGCATTTTGACTACTTCCTTGAAAATATAAGGAAAGTATAGTTATTTAAGTTTAAGTGTGTGGTTTGGATGTAATGTGTTGTATTCGTGTTGACTGAAGTAACGGAGAAACTCCCTTTGTGTCTGTCATTTTTGAAAACTCTACCCCCATACCCTGATCACACAAGGACGTAAAATATTTTGGGGCTTGTCTGGGATTTATTGGGAACAGAAATTTTACCATGGAAATATATGCTGTTACTGCAGCCTTGAATCATAGACCAAACATGGACATACGTCCGTCAGGTAGTGCTGTTACTATAGCAACCACCAGCCGGCTTGAGTCGCTTCACTTTTCCGAAGGAACTTCATACCAACACAGACTTTTTGGTTCAAAAGATGTCAGCCATTTCACCTGTAGGTTTAATTAATGGACAAGCTGCAGCCAATCGGAGTCCAGTGTTGGCCTGGACTGTGAAGGCACATACAGGACTATAGTGGAACCCATGGACCACGCCCTGATGCAGTTGTCAGTCAGAAGAAACAGGAGCAGGTTAAACAGGGACAAACTGAAGTCTTAGTTCCAGAAGAGTGAGCTTGTAAGAGGATTATCCTGTGCTCTGGGATTGGGGGGGGGGCTATAGGATGCCATCCATGAAGCTTGTATCCAGCCGCTGGGTGAGTAGCCGAATGAAGGACATTTCCTTGCGGGTGTTCTCAAAGATCACCCTAGGCTCGTTGGACTGGCAGCGCAGACAGTTGGGCGCCATGACCATGGCCAGGTTGTTCACATCCATCTTGGTGATGGCCACGTTGGCTGGCTGGGCAAAAACCTAACACACAAACAGAGATCTTTTCAGATGCCAGGAGACACTAGAACCAGGTTTAAACTGACAATAGAGCTTCTGATAACCAGGCTTCGTCACTCCATCAGGAGGATGGCCCGCTTCCATTTTAGAGAGGCAAAAGAGAGATCAGGACACAAAAAGGAATTTGTTAAAATAAACCATTATCAAAATGCAAACTCTCAGAACTACTAAAATAAATTCTGTATCTTCTTTGCAAAAAAATATTTATTTATTTCCAGATTATGCTTCACTTTGTACACCTACATATAAGCAAGGGGAACGGCAGTCGGTGTCAAGCAGAGAACAGAGTAGTACAGATTTCACTATCCTCCTCTGAAGTTAGGATCTACTAGATCAATTTATTGTATTTCAATGTGCTTCTTTTTTTAAAATTTTTTATGCCAATCTGCCATTGTCCAAAGCACAACCACAGTACAATATTGACATGGCATGGGTGGGTCCATGAGAATTTTATAATTTCCTCTTCGGTTCTCTAACACTGTGAGGCTGGAGTGAGTGTGACCTACTGGTCACACTTAAACGAGAAACTGATTCATTGCAAATCACTTCCAAATATAGTGACAAAAATGTAGATTATTTGGGCTTTGTCCAAATTAATTTCATTTGTTCAGCTTTAGTTAGCTAGAAGCCCTGAAAAATTTACCGGCGAGGATAGATATGTAGTTCGAAGTGAATGGTGCGGTTGTTGCTAATGATAACTGTCTTTTTACTCTTAAGAGGAGTACAACACACTCCAACAATTACTACTGCCAGTGTTTTATTTATTTTGTTTTTTTATGTGCGTTTGTCAGGTTACAGTTGTTGTAAAAGATAAATTTTATCATAAAGACTTCATCGTAGTTAAATAAAGGTTTTAATTTTAAATTATCTCTCCGTACTGCCCAATTTTTTTTTTTAACTCACCAGCTGTTACATGTCACATACACGCATCTCAGTCTATCAAGAAGTAATAAAAGGTTTTCCTTTAAGCTGTCCAAATCCAACAAGAAGTCTTCTCTGATTGGTTGGACATTTGAGCTGAAGCAGCATCACCGACCTCCATTTTAAAAACCTGTGAGAAACTGTTTCAGTCCTAGTGGCCTTTGGTGTTAATTCAGCTGTGGCCAATTAGTGATTGGGCATGGCCTTTAAAAGCCCTGTTTGACCGTGAGCCAGTTGATTGTTGCTGTGTGGTAAAACCTGTGCTTTGTGCAGTTACACTACGTTCTTCAGGAAAGTACAATTATTTAAGTTAGTGTGTAGTTTTGATTTATTGTTTGTTATTTGTTGGGATTTAACCTTGTTTTCTCTTTTTGAGGCAGAATTGGCTTGAACTTGACCTTTTGAAGTTAACGGTTACCATGGGGTTAAGTTTAAATAAACATCTGAGTTATCTAACTAACAACCTCCCTTTGTCTCTGGCATTTCTTGAAAATCCTTACCAAAACAAATACTAGACAATGATCTTTAAACACAATTCCACTACAAACATTTCTCCGATATGGAACAGGGGATATATCTTGTATAAAAGAACGTATTTACATTGTTGTGACTTCGGGGAATGAGGTATGTGCTTTATTTCACGTCTGATGGCTTAAAGGGGATATCACAGTTTTGTTCATAAATGTATTATCAGGTGCACTACATACAATTTTTAACCCTCTACTTGAGAATATAACCAGTGTTGATGCTAGGTATGAATGAGTCTGAGATCAGATGTGCAGCAGTGCTTCAATGCATGTCTTGAACAGTGCGCTGGTTCAGGGTTAGGGTCTCGTTTGGTCCCTGTGCAGCCCCCTCCGGATTCAGCAGTAACTGTAATAACATCCCATTTTCTTTTGTTATTTTACTGACCTCGGTGACTGATAGTAAAGTAAAAACATTGATGATTGTATTGATTATGCATCCCATCACATTTCCATCCATAAGCATAATAATGTCCAAACAAAAGTGTTCTAAGTTGCCCTGGGACAACGAACGGAAAAAAAACAGTTTTAGTGTATAAATAACAAAAAATATCTTCAAACTATCAGTTATGCTTCTTTACATATTTCTGCATATTCACATATTTGTTATTTAAAGTTCAACTTTTTAAAAAGTGGTATTTATCTCACCTTCTGATGGCACGGTGTAACATGTGGCTTTGGTTTCTGGAAGGACTGCTCGAGCTCCATACAAAAGTTCAAACCCACTTCAGCTTCTCATTTCATTGGTCACAGACTTTTCATGTGACTTTGTGAGGGATATTATATAGATAAGAATATAAAAGGGGCAGTGTGAGGGCCAAAAAGGTGATTTGTTGCCTGGGGGCAAAGTCATTCCATACATAGAGGGTCAATACTTATTTTGTGCAAATCTACCGGAAATTATAAATATGGTCTTAGGTGTGTTCCTTTATGATGGGTTACCATAGATGTAGCCACTTCATTTAGATGACTTTGATTTTAGGGATAAATTAAATGCTGGAATAAAATTCACTTTCAAATTCTAATATCAATCACTTTTAATCTTTATGGATGAGTTAAAAAAAAAGAAATCCCTTTTTTTTTTAAATATACAGATGTAATCTTTACAAGTCTTACCTTTTTTGCTTTTTCTCTCTTTATTTTACAAGTTTATTGTTATTGCAGTCTGTATCTGTATGTGTCTTGATCCTCTGCCTTGGACATGTGTTGATTCCCGCTGATGACATTATTATTATTATTATTATTATAATAACTATATTTGTTATTATCAATATAACTTTTATGGTATTATGGCTTAGTATTGTATTTTCCCAGATGACATTACCTCTGTTAAGGAGGTTTTCAATCCAGTGCGTTTGTTTGTATGTTTTTCTGTCTATTTGTTTGTTTGTGGGCTGGAAAACAATAAGACAGATTTGCGTGAAATTTTACATATAGAATGAGCATATCCTAGAGGTGACATATTTTGGTGACATATTTGTTTTGCACGATTTAATATAAAAAACTAAATAAGCTGTTTGGAATAGTGACGTCACAAATTGGCTAATGCTGCTTTTTCGCCTTTTATTACCTCCATCAAGGAGGTTATGTTTTCAATGCAATTATTACAAGTATTATTATTATTATTATAAGTCGGGGATATTATGAAATCGTCAATGTGTCTGCTGCCGCAGATCCTTTGTGTTAACACGTTAACTCAAGAACTATATTATGGATCCTTTTCAAATTTTAGACACAACCTTAGTGCGAGGAAGAGTTTTTGGGGGAAAATTCAGATGTATATTTCTTATACTAGGGGGAGCATTATCTCCAAAAACTGTCAGACTATAATCTATCAACAATTGATCTGATTTAGTGTGCATTTGAAATAAACTCAAGGAGATCTATCTTATAAACAGATTATTTTACTCTAGTAGTGTATATTTTAATCACTAGGGAGTTTTTGTTACTAGAAATACTGTTTCGCAGAAATAACTCAAAAAATATTTCACTGATCATTTTAGAGCTTTAACCTAGACCTTAATACGAGGAAGAACTGGATTGATTTTGCGAACCATCGGTCGTAAAGATAGCACACTAAGGGGCGGTTAATTGCCACAAAATTTTTGGGCCATAAATTCTCAATCCGTGGTCAGATCTTGTCCAAATTTGGTGTATATGAATCGACTCGAGGAGACCCATTGAAAGCATCTTATACGAGGATCATATATAACTCACTAGGGGGAGCTTTGTACGAAAAACTGTTTTTAGAATGTAACTTCATAGGCGTTTGTCTGATTTCGTCCAAATCACTGCATTTGAATGAGCTCGAGGAGATCTATCTTTTAAATATTATATTTTATCCTAGTAGTTCATTTTTCACTTCTAGTGGGAGCTTTTAGATGAAAAACACTGTTCACTATACATAACTCAAAAAGTACTTCATGGATCTTTTTCATTTTACTAAAATTCTAAAATGGAAATAACTTCACATTCAATTTCAGGGGTTCAATATACCCTTATTGTTGAAGACGACAGCATAGGCTTAGTTATTATTGCTATCTTTGTTGTTATTATTATTAAAGTATTATAGCACAGTATGGCATTTTCTAAGAAGTTGCTGCCTCTGCCAAGGAGGTTATATTTTCACTCCTGTGTTTTTTAACTTGTTTTTGAAAAAGATTAAGGAAAAACAATACTTCTGGGATATCAATCTGTCCATTTAGGAAGCAAAAGTGATTGTGAATCAGTTTCACCTGTTTTTGTAGGAGCCTGTAGAGCATGCCCACTGTGTGTCACAGCCTGCCTCCTGTCACTCTGTTCTAGAATAAAGCTGCAGATCCCAAAAGTGCCTTTGCCTGGTGTCTTGTGAAGATAAGACAACTGTTCAAAGCCGTTACACGTCCAGGTGCATTATAAATTAAATGTATTATTATTATTATTAACTAACATGTTTATTTATCTATATCCCTGATTATTTTATTTATATCCCTCCCCGGGCTCTTTAGCATCTCTTCTCATGATTAGCCTAAGGTTCATTAGAGTAACTGGATAAACGCTGATATCTGACAACAGAGGAGCAAGGAGAAGCACTGGCCCTCTTGAGTGACGCTATGGCTACCGCATTCCATTCTGGGATTTGTAGTATCTGTGTTCTTTCTGCTGTACTCATTTTTGAGTGGCTGTCATCAAAACTAATTTTTTCTTGTATGTTAGCTATAAATATTGCCTTAACATTTAATGTTACAGATACTGTCATCTCTAATACTTGAAGAAACTGGATCCCTGTAATGGCACAGATGGCATTAAAACTAATCAAATGCCAACCAGGGCACTATTCTCAGAGATGTTTTAAAAGTATATATAGTCAATGTATCATTCATTGACTGTGTCGAGACTTTCATTGAGAGACTTAACAATATTACTGCTCAAGCATAGACATAGTCAAACTTACAATTAGTTAAATATTTAACTGGTGTAACACCAGCAGGAGCAATTTATTTTTTGTAACCAGGTTCAGGTATCCATGTTTCTGAAAAAGAAATAACATCCAAATCAAGATTCTTTGATCTACTGGAGCCAAAGTATGAAGTGAGTGGTGCATTGATATTTTACAAGGCATTTAAATTTCTAATATTATGTATTTCATGTTTCATGAGGTATTTTGGATTTAATTAATTATTGTTTATACTTACAATGTGTCTGGTCTCAGTACCACATTGCTGTGTATGTAATGGTGCGACTAATGTACTTAGACTTTCAAAGTAAGAATAAATGTTTTGATAAAGGTTCGCAAGGTGTCTTTAACAAATAATAATAACAATTATAGTCATTAATCATTTATTAGTCCCAATCAGTCATGCACAGTGCAACATAGCAAAACTATTTCTCTGCATTTGACCGATCCATGAGGGAGAAGAGGGCAGCCTTTTTGAAGTGCCTGGGAGCATATAAGGTCTTACCCAATGACATGGGGACAATTCTCGGGCTCGAACTGGCTACTTTCCAATCTTGTGATTGGGAGAAAGCCACTCTACCCACTCAGCTCCAGCTGCATCAGTAATGTCCCTTACATGCAGTTTGTAAGTAAAAAATAATTAGGAAACATTTAAAATTTACACATTTCCTTTTTAACTCTGTTTTTTTTTCAAATAAACACATCTTTCTTATGGAATTATACTTAAATCTCATTAAGTATATAGGATATACTCTAATGTATTTTAATACTTAATATGTTTTTAATAATATATAATGTATCATGTTCATATTAAGTTTGTAGCTGTTTGACTTGTTTATAACATCCCCTGTCTTGTATAGCTGGTCTTTATGTCCTTGCCGCTGGCTAGGCAGTACAGTACATCAGTCAATAATAAACAGTAATTTCACAAATGTGGGAATTTGATGTCCTAGACATGACTGCAAAGTACGAAATTGTATGCATCAAGAGATTTGTATGCCATAAGTTTTGCTTTCCTATAGATGGAGCACATGGTATACGAAGATATCCGTCCACTTTTGGCCATTTCATTAGCTCCTTGACCTACTGACTGATCAGAGACTACGCGTCAGGAAATCTGACCTGACTAAGAGTTAGCTTATTGTCATTATAGATTTTTATTGACATGTCTCAGGCTGGAAAACTACTTGAAATATTCAGAGAATGCCTCTTGATGATCCATATTCCAGTTTGTATTTTTCATCTTAACGGTAATGCCAAGCTGTCACTTTCTGCCACCAGTTAGGCTTAGCCTACAAAATAAGTCATCACTGTTTACAAATTCAAAAAGAGTCGATTGAGGCTTTTGCTCCTTTGATGTTTTCTATTTGTAATGTAACTTGTTCTGTTTTTGATGGTTACAATAAAGTAAAAAAATAAATAGTGATTTTAATGAATGAAGGTAGAGGTATGTGAGGTAGGTTACCCTAGGGATGACCTTATGTGTGTTGCAACAATTAAAATAAAATAAAATAACCACAGTGTTTTGGGAAGTGACATCAGTTTAAAGTTTATCTAAACTATCTTTGCGCCTGTGCAAAACAATAACAGCTGTTTTTTTCCCCCTAAATAATAACTTTGACCCTCACACCCCCTCCCCCTGCTACCACCACAACGCAAAATAAATAAAAATGTTGATTATCTTAGAGCCAAGCTTTGACCTACAGTTTTACACAATAAATAACTAAAGATAAATCAGTGTTTCTGCAGGTTTCAACAAGTTGAATTGAAGACATTTTAAGAACTTTTTTAATGCCATTAGAAATTAAGTTCATACCATTTAGCAAAATGTGCACCAGAGGGACAATCGGTAAGCAAGTTACTTGCAAAGTAAAATCATTTACTTACAATACTGTTTGTAAATGTAATGTAAATTTAAAAGGAAATAATTCTGAATTGCAACTGTAGCATTAAAATGACCATGGTTTGAGTAGTGCAAACAATACCAACACATATTTATTTAGTATTTTTAAAGCCTAAAATCCATATTATCGAATTTAAAACTTTGTCAGTCTTTCAGACGCAGAAAATACCATCATTTCTAAATATATCTATGTAAAGGACTGTCATCACATGATCAGATATGATTACATTATTTTCAAGGCTATAGATTTTTGGATAAGGAGGGTTGAGATGAGATGTATTAAGTTGTAACCTGAAATTACGACTAGATGTCACAAAATCTTACAAACTACACTTTTAACTGCACCTGAAAACTACTCCTGTGTTACCTGCAGGAAGCGGATGAGGTAGCAGAGCACCAGTTTGTTGATGTGCGGCAGACCAAGAACAACATTGACAGCTGCCTCGGGGTCATCATAGTGACGAATACACTCCTCATAGAACTCATGAGGGATCAAGGGCTCCTCCAGTTCCCGGTACCAGAGCTTCAGCAGAGAGGCTGAGGACACAGAGAGACGAAGTCTGGGAATCAGAACCAGGACACTAGAGGAATAGTTCATGGGTTCAGTCATACTCTCACACCGTGATTGGGTGTTTACCTGGGATGTGAGGGTCTTCCAGTCCTGTGGGGATTTTCCATTGGTCCACCTGCAGTTTGAGGGCGTTGACCTCATCGATGTCCCCTGGAACCCTGCAGGACAAACAGAACGGTAACACTTCATCTCTGTCCCGTGTTTCTCGCTTCTCTATTTATGTCGTGTGTCTACATAGATTTGGTCATGGGACCTCAAAATCTGGTGTCAATGTAATTTAATAAGTAAGATATGTCCAGTATGTGTAGTATGATGACATCATCATGACAGACAGACAGTGAGCAGCGTTGATGTCACTGATGGCAGTACTGACAAGTCATGTGACCATAGGTGCTGAGATGAGCTTAGATAATGGTGGTCCGCAGTCTATGAGGACAGTGTAAGTAAACAGATTTTTTAAAAGAGTCAACAGACTTGGTTGATCTGAGGGTTGAAAGGGGTTTTTGTTACATAAATTAGGAGCTAGAACTGTGTATAAGCAGTCACCTTTGGTTTTGAGTTTGGTTAGTTCTCCAGTAAGCAGGAGCTGGGTGGAAGACCTGAGAGGCCGGTCATTGGTATAGCAGCAGCACAGAGATGTAAGATGAAGCTAAGACAGGAGGAACCTTTTATGCAATTAAGAGAATCTTTAAGTTGATCCAGTACTTGACATGTAGCCGATGTAGTTGGACTACAATTTGTGTGTTCTATGATTGAGTCCAGTTAGAAATCTAGCTTCTGCGTTCTGGACTAACTGATGTCATGTCAGAGTTGTTTGAGTCAAGCAGGTATAAAGAAAATTACAAAAGTCAAGATGGGAGAAAATGAAAGTGGAAGTGGTGCATTCAAAGTCAGAAGTCAAATGTAAAAGATTGATTTTGGCAATGTTTCTAATTGACAAGTAGGAGGATTGAAGCAATTTAGACATTGTGATCGAATTTTAGCTGAATTCATTCAAACGGCATATGGTTCAAAGAGGGAAGCAGGAGGAATAATGTCCTTAATAGTATTTTCTGGTTCAATGAAAAGAAGCTCTGTTTTGCTAGAGCTGAGTAGTAAAATAGTAAAGTAACATCCAATCCTTTACGGTGGCAATCATGGAGAGTATCTTAATTGGTGTAATTATTTAGTTTTAAACATATACTGCTGGGTACTATCAGTGTCACAGTGGTAGAACATCCAACTAGAAAGACTTATTATCTGGCCATGGGGAAGCGTGTGCAGGGTAAAAGAAGAATGGGCCAAGAACTGAACCTTGAGGCACTATCCTCATAGTGGTCTATCTTTGTTACTTTATGAATCCCACCGCTTTATCTTGACACTCTTTCTATTTTCCGTTCTCTCACCTGAAGATGCCCTCGGTCTGGTCTCCATTCAGACCAAGGACCTCCTCAGAGAGTCGGGTCTGGACCCAGGGGAGCTGGCTGTCCGGATACCGCTCCTTCTGGAGCGCCATCACCTCCTCCAGCGAGGAGCCGAACATGGAGGGACTAAAGATGGCATTCCTGGCATGTTTGATCTCCTCCAGACACGGATTCTGCAGACCCTGTAGACACACCAGAACCAAGAGGCTAGGGCCACTGAGTAGTATACAAACAATGCCATAACATAATGACCGGCAAGTAACATAAATAACATTGATTAATTGATTACCTGTCAGTGAGTTGGATATATTAGGAAGCAGGTGATCTAAAGTTGATGTAGGAAGCAAAAAACTGGACAAATATGAGGATCTGAGACACTTTGACAAAGACCAGATTGTGATGACTGGAGGACTGGGTCAGAGGTTATCCAGAACTGTAGGTCTTAGAACCAACCAAGAGTTCCAAGCTCTCTGATCCCAAAAGTAGCTGCTGTAGCACAAACTGCTGAAAAAGTTGATAGTGGTTGTGACGGAAGGGTGTCCGAACACACTACGACATCAAAGATGGTCAGAACTGGACCACAGAGTAAGGGAAGGAGGTGCTCTGTTCTGATGGATCAGATTCTATTTCTTCCCCTTTTTCATGTGGATGGCTGGCATGTGCGTTGCTTACCTGGGAAAGAGATGGTACCAGAATGATTATGGAAAGAAGACATGCCGGGGTTGACACTGTGATGCTTTGGACCATGTTATACTGGGAAAACTTGGGTCATACTATTAATGTGGATTCTCCTTTGACACATAGAACCTACCTAAACATTGTCCCATCGTTCGTGGAAACTGTATTCCCTTAACACAGAGGCTTCTTCCAGCAGGAAATTGTTCATGAATTTTTTGAGGAACACAACAGCCAGTTCAAGGTGTTGACTTGGCCTCATGATTCCACCAAATCTCAATCGATTCCAGCATCAGTAGGAATATTATGGACAAACAAATCTGATCAATGGAGGGTCCACTTCACAACCTCCAGGACTTAAAGGACCTGCTGTTGATGTCTTCGTACCAGATAACACAGCAAACATTCAGAAGTTTCTTTCCACAGTTGTGGAAAGAAAACGGGGACTTACACAATATTAGGCAGGTGGTTATAATGTTCTGGCTAATCCGAGCATATACTGTACATAAACTGAAATTATAGAGGATCCCAGGTCATGTTTGACTCCTTATGTCAATGTGAATGTTGATTGTTAACGGTTTTGTCATGTGATCTGAGCAGACATAACGACGTGAGCATAAATAAGGTAAAAAAGATGCTTACCTTCTTGGCTCCAGTCACGGCGGCCTTAGACAGCTTCCTGTAGCAGTATTTAGCATAGCTGCTGATGGCTACTCCTGCAGAAAAAAAGAAGACAGAGTCATTCCATTAGCACATTATATTTCATTTATTCAGATTTAGAGGCTTAGTGGCTACTGTCCATGAACATGAAGACCTTTGGTGTCGTTCAGAGGGTCCATGTGTCGGCAGATGTAGCCCTCCAGGTAGGCGTGGAAGTGGGGTGTTGGAGGGAAGAAGGCCAGACAGATGGCCATCAGTTCCCAGCCGCGCTCCAGGCTATCATAGCGGAAATTCTCTGTAGTTTGACGACACAGTTGGATGTAAAGCTCATCACGCAAACCCTGGTTACTCCACCCACGGACCACCACCTGAGAACAACAGCAGATCAGAATTTCCTTATGTCTGATCTTTTATCTTTATTGTTATACATTGCGCAATTTATTTTATTTTACATTGCGTAATTTGTCGAGAACAAAATTACTCCTGATGAGATGGCGGATGTTGTCCTGGGGGAGATATCCGCCAAACCTGGATCAGCAATACATAATGTTGCAGAGGTTCTCAGGTGGATTCTGGTTCGGGGACCATGAGGACCAGTCAATGGCATCAATATCTTCATCCTCCAAAAACGGCCTACACACTCTGACCACATGAGGCCGGGCATTTTCCCGGACCAGGAGGAACCCAGAGTCCACTGGACGAGTGGGTTCTGATAGTGGGTCTGAGTTTCATCCTGGTACCTAACAGCAGTCAGGGTACCGTTGGCTAGCCCATGGAGGTCTGTGAGACCCTCCAAGGATATGTCTCCCCAGACCAACACTGACCCACTACCAAACCGGTTCTGCTCAATGATGATGCAGTAGCATTGCGTTCTCCACTGTGTGGAGAGCGTAATATATTAAATATATTAAATATATATATATATATATATATAAACATACAGACATAAATTCACTATAGCTTAACATGGAAACATGATTAAAAGCTTAAACTGGTCTCCAAACTCAAGTCTTAACTGGCCATTTTGATATCTACATCTAGGTTCTCATGAAATCCAAATTTTGGTATTTAGGTTTTAGAATGTTTGTGTTTTATACTCACATATTTATATTGTGTATATTAACTGATGACTGCAGTATCAGCAAATGTATTTATCAGCCAACTGAGTTTATCTGCACATTATAGTTACCTTTCTGCATACTATAGTCCCTTTCCTATCATACCTCATGCATCCACTTACAATATGTCTTTCTGTCGTCTCTACCGATTTTTGTTGTATATATACCGATGTTTATTTTATATCTGATGTTGCATTATTTTCTGGCTATGTATGTCTGAGTATTCTTTTGCTGGTCTGTGAGAAATGTAATTTCATTCAGCTGTATACAGTGTATGTGGTTGAATGAAAAGTTGAGGGGAGTTGAGTTGTCACAGGAATGTTGACTGGGTGACAGCAACATTATAAGTAGTGAAATCAACATTGGAGGGGCTGAGATCATCTTTACAGTGAGAAATCCATCATTGCAATGGATAACTTCATCATTTGAGTAGACTTCATCATTAGAGTAGATGACATCATTATTAGAGTTGATGACACCATCATTAGTGTGGGTGACATCATCATTGTAAGGAGTGACACCATTATAAGTGTGTGTGACTGTCATTATAGGGGGGGGCGACGTCATCTTTAATGTGTGACACCTGCATTACAGTGGATGACATCATCATAAGAATCATTAGACTGTGTGATACCATCATTAGTTTCTGACACCATCGTTAGAGGAGGTGACACCATCATTATTGTCTCACATATCACTATAAGGAGTAATGTAATCATTAGAGTAGATGGCACCTTCATTAGAGGATTCAACATCATCTTTAGTGTAACATCATTAGAGTGTGGAGTGTCATACGTGAGCGTCACATCATCATTGGAGTGGATGATATCCCCATCAGAGTGGAGGACATCATTTGAGTGTCTGACATTTCAGTGAACATTAGTTAGTTTCACCAATTTGTAAGGTCTTTATTTCCAACTCCTGCTCTAGCTTTGGCTGTTCGCCAAAAAGGATGCATCATTAGTGTATGATTAGTCTATCTAGAGAGTGAGATCATTATCACACAACCATCTTTAGTGTGAAATCATCGTTAGTGTGGGTGACATCATGCTTAGAGTGGTAGTTAGCTGAATAGTAGCCTCTGCAATACCATGTCTTGTGAAACATCAACATATAAATCACTACTACTGCCACTAACATAGTAGCCCTAATAGTAGTAGAATGTTGTAGATAAACATATTAAGATCAGCAATAACATTAAAACCACATGTATAGTATTATGCAGATTCCCTTATTGTCAACAAAACAGTTATCTGATGTCACATGTGGTCTGACAGTTTTCTATCAGAACCACAGTTAACTTTTTAATCTCTTTGTGCTACCACAGTAGCTTTTCTGTGGGATCAGAAAGGTAAGCATGGTAACCAGATGATCAATATTATTCAGGCTTCATCTATCAGTAATGTTATGGCTAATCCATGTATGTGATTGGAGTGTTCCTCATCCTGATCATCAACCAATCTATCTCCTGACATAAATACATGACCTCAGCATGACACAGTAAAATTACTAGAGACACGTAAGGCAGGAAGGAGTCAGTGAGAGAGATGATATCGGGGTTTTCAGGGTGGGGACCTAGGGTGGGTGGACAAGGATGAGGTGGTGGGGGATTTCAGGCCAACCACAGACCTCCAGAGCCACAGAGAGGGGGTCAACTTTGGAGCGGCGGTCTCCCATGTAGGTCTGGATGAGCTTAAATATCTCCACTGCCTCCCTCTTCACAGTGCGGTCTGTAGTGACGATCATGGGCTTCTTAATAGGCTCGCTGCTCCAGGCCAGCATGTTTGCGATGGACACCTTCCTCCTGAACAGACCCTGATGACACAGACAGGAAACGGACAGACGTAGCAGAGATAGTGGAGCGGCAGAGATATCCTGATGTAAGCTCGGATAGGCGGCAGCCCCCCGTGACCCTGAACAGGATAAGCGTTTGCATAGATGAGTGATGTTTACAGTACCGTTAATTATACTGCAAAGTTTTGATTATTGAAGGAAATATTTAAGACCAAACAGGTTGTGTTCGGCGGATGAAATAAAATGACCAGACCTCTAGAGCAGCCTTTCTCAACCTGAGGTTCCCGACCCCGACCGGGGTCGCGACATTATTGTGGAAAAACTATAAAGTTAGATAATAAATTTTAAATTAAATGATTTTAAATAGGGACTGGTTTTACTTGCTTTCTGTTTCATTATTTGTCCAGAATTAATTTGATCAACTGAATTTCTATGAGTTGAATTGTGCGCGTATGAGATTCTGTTCATAAATACATACACATAGAGAAAAAGAAACAGACTCGCATTTTGGGGCTGACTGATGAAAAATAGAGCGATGGCTTCACCGAAAAAGTATTCCAGCTCAAGAGTTGGGTCAGCAGGAACTCTCTCAAGGTGAGTCACCTGAAAGCCTGACAGTAGCACCACCTCCTGAAAAGCGCGATGCGCCGGGGCCGGTACCGGCAGATATTCGAGCTGTCAACTGTCAGTGACAGAAAAGGACACGGAACGCTATTAAAAGTTAGAAAATTAAACAAAACGTCATGAAAAACAAATAACTATTGTGATGCATGTACATTTATTCATCATGTCATTCAGAAATATTGCTCGAAATCTTGACTGGAAGCTCGTCCACAGAGGCAAAGCTGCTGCAGTTCTCTTCTATCCAAAACTTTTTCACACACTTGTTGACATCACTTCACTTAATTGTTGATGATCCGCTATCTTTCGATTTCTGCAACCAAAGGAGTTTGAAATTAGAGCCAGAGTTTTATTTACAACCATTAAAGGGAGAAGAATAAGAAATCAAAGAGAATTTCTCAGTTGGCCTTTCAGTTTATCTGCTCCGCTTTTGGTTTAAGCACTCAGCGGACAGCGCTGTATCCATCCACACTAGGATGGAGGAGAGAAGGAAGAGCGGGGGCGCGGACGCGCCCGTTGGTGGTGGGGGGTCTCGAACACCAACTAAAGTTATCTTTTCGGTCGCGACTCAAAAAGGTTGAGAACCACTGCTCTAGAATACACCTGAATATGTTCATGATGTCTCACAAATAATGTATATTAAATTGAGATGGCTGTGTAGCAGAGTAACCTTTCAACTGAACCAGTGAAGAGACAGACCAAGGGGGAATTATAGATCAGGTACTCCTGTGAGCTGGATGATAAGGAGAAGACTACAGCAGACAGAATAGTGAGAGCTAAATGAAAAAGATGATAATGAAATCCTAATTTTCTTCGTTTTCCTTGTCCTATTCCGGCGTGCCCCAACGGGACCAGTTGGGCATTTGATTCTCTCTAACAGACATTATATAACGGGAGGGAGGAAAAAATCACATATTCTTCTTCAGGAGATCCACCAGAGACATTGACATTAAGGAACTATCTGACGATCAGAATATGTATGGTTGGATATACCTAAATCCCCCTGATGTCTGTCCACCAACCAGCTGCGGCCTGCTGCCCCATCTCCAACACCTGAGTGTGGGCTCACTCTCTAAAGGCTGAATCCTGTTTGCTCTCAAATACAGGTTGGATGCTCACTCCTACAAGCTTAACTGACCCATACGTTGACATTACAATCGACATATGTGTAGCATGAGTGATAGAAAAGAAATCATTGATGTCACCATCAAATAAAAATCTTTTTTCCAAGAGAGAGCTAACACTTCCATTGGTTCTCCTCCTCACCACCTCTCAAGGGACATGAAACCTTCTTCTGGCCCCAATTTCCCTGCATTAAGAGACTCATTAAAGGTTATAGACACCTCTACTCCATAAACACACACACACCATCTGACTCAAACAGATAGCCTGTGGATTTCACATTTGGATTGAGACTTATGTTTTGGATTACTCTTATTTAAATACCAAATTTAATTTTGAATATCAAAATTTGATTTAAAAAAAAGTGTTTGAGTTTGTTTCCATGACATATAATATAACATAATATATATTTTGGAGTGTGACTTAATAATCACTTGATACATTGATACATAAATAATTTAAGTGCCAGGTGAGATAATTAAATGATTCCCCTGGCACCAAATGATTTTAATTCAAGGGTTACTGTTATACCACAGTGTAGCAACACAGTGTATCCTGCCTACCTGTGTGTGTTTGTTGAAGTGCTTGGATGCCCAATTCTCAATGTCAGTCTCTGATGATGGCTTTCTCAGGGTGAATTCTGGGAATATGCCACAGCTGGCGCTTGGCATCATATTCCTGGCATTTCGACTAGCTTCAAACTGGGCACAGGCTCCGAGGTCCTCAGACTGGTGGGAGAAAGGAAACAGGAAGTGTCATATATCTCAGAAAATAACTACTGCGATGCTCTAAACTGTAGTAGTTTCACTGCAGATGTAGTTATTCTGTGTTCTGGACTTCAGTAGTTGTACTGTAGCTGTAGCGCGTGATGTGCTGTGGACTGTTATAGTTCTATTGCAGATGTAGCTCTTATGTTTTCTAGAATGTAGTAGTTTTACTGCAGATGTAACTTTCATGTGTTGTAGATTCTTGAAGTTCTGTTGCAACTGTTGCTCTTGTGTGGTCTAGACTATAGAACTAACTAACTTACTGGATTCCGGTACCAGCTAGGATCGTGCAAGCAAGCATCTGTACCTGTGAGGGGTGGAGGTATGGCTCAGGGGAAGCCAGGTTTGTCTGGACAGAGAGGCTCTTCTCCAGCAGAGCTTGAGGGAAGCCGAGCCGATCAAAGGTGCTGCGTTTCCAGTGGTGGCTGTCGCTTTGTGCTAGCGCTTCGTCTTCACTGAAAGCCCTAACCACTGGCCCTGGTAATGGCATAGGCACTGCCCCATCACTCTCATAGCCATCTTTGGAGCCACCAGTCTGAGCCACCCCTGCTCCCTGGCCAGAATCCCAACTTCTCCTCTGTTTCATGACCTGCTGGGCCTCCCACGCCAGTCTAGCTTGGGCCAGCATTGCCTCGGAGGCTGTACCAGCAAGCCCGAGCTCTGGCACTCCACAGTGTGCAAGTTCCTGGGGGAGGGATGGCTTACGGTTCTTGCGTTTGCGGTTCCCCCCAGGAGAGAAAGCCCCAGTTCCGCCTGCAGAGGAGGTAGAAAGGGAACGGGTCTGACTGGACGTCCAAGATATGGAGTCTTCATAAAGCAACCGCTGGCCTCCCTCTCCACCCTCTCCACTATAGTCCAGCAGTAGACGAGGGTCCCTGATCAATGACTGGCTGTGCTGGAGAGTATAGGATCCCCCATACGAGCCACCATAGCTACCAGTGGTGCTGTAATGCAGCAGACGGTCAGCAGTTTTGAAACGAGGGCTGGAAGACGATTGCTCTACATAGACAAGCTGCTTGACATACTCCTTCCCTACAGGACTGTACTCCAGATTCTGGGGTTTTTCTGGACATTTCTGCCTGGTCAGAACCAGCTGGCCATAGGGGGACTGGCCCTGCTTCGGGGACTGATATAGGGGACCCGAGGGCTTCCGAGCAGGTGACTTGCCAGTGCCGTAGAGGGAGGAGGAGTCAGAGAGGTGCATATCAGTGGGAGGTTCTTCATAAATAGGAGGAGGCTGGTATTCTGATGGTGGCTCCTCATACAGTGGGGGCTCATAGGGATAGCGGGGTGAAGGAGGCTGACAATCGGCTGAGGTGCAGCTAGGGGGGCCTGTGCCACCAAACTCAGCCCGTTTCAGGAAGGGAGACTGACGACGTTCAGCGTAGAGAGCATGGGAATTATCGTGTTCTGACAGGTTTCCCCCAGAGGAGCGGCGGGTTCTTGAGGTGAGACCTCCTTCAGACAGATGACATGGGGCAGGAGGGTCGCAGGGGGAATAACCATTTCCTTGATGGGCCAAAAAGCTGGGTTCTCTGTCTGTAACTTTGATCAGCATTCGCTCCTTAGTTCCAGTGTTCCATTTAAAGGGGGAAGTCCTGAGAGGAGAGGAGATAGAGGGTCATTGCAAGTTTGTCAGACAATAAAGAGGAGGAAGAGGAAGGCTTGTATGGAATGAAGAGGAGGAGTTGAACTGGGCAGAGTAGTGAGCATGAAATTAACACATGGAACGCTGGCCCTCAGTTGTGGCAATGTGAGGAGTGTTTGTGTTAATGTGCATGAGAGAGACAGAGATTCAAAGATGGCTGTCCTGATGTCTGTCTATCACTTCCTGCTCCACAGTTTTTCTTCCTTCATTCTTCACTCCTCCTCCCGTATGCTAACTTAGCATTTTCTTTTTGAACATTCAAGGGACCCTAAATAAATCCATGCCTTCCAAGTCTTTTCTAATCCCTCTCCATTTATCTCCATCACTATAGCATCAACATGGCATATCAGGCATGAGAGACAGAGCTGACTACATTTTCTGGTCACCAGCTATTCACTTTCAGCTATAGAGAGACTAAGAGTGTAGAAAATAATCCTTACACCATGATATCCCAATAGATTTATGTGGCGATATACAGTATGTAATATGATGACAGAGCATCGTATTTTCTTATATGAATTTGACTTTTTGGGACTAGAATGATAAGATCAACTACTACTCCAGTCCATCAGATTGTGAAAGAGTTTTGCCCTGATGAGAACAGTTATGATGACAGTCAGATGTCAGTTTCTGGGAGGAAGGGGAGAGAAGGAAGAACAAGAACAATGTTGCCTTGGGAGTAAAAAGTGGGGATAAAATTTGCAGTAGGTAAAAATGATAATATGATATACTCAAGTATTGTGATAATATTGTATTATGGTTTGAAGGTGTTGTGTAAGATTTAGTGGGTACTACTGGTTAGCATCCAGACTGCAGCTTAAATTACACTTCACTGCTTTCCAAAGGACATAGTACAAGTACTGTAACACCAGTAAAGACAGACATTTCAAATTTACAAGCATACAGACGTTGTTTTTTGGGGTACTGTCAAATTGAAATTGTCATGCAGGCAGGAGTCTGGATGTGGTGATAGCACACTGGAAGAATATGCTATTCAGACACCATCATAAAGACAATTGTAAAACAATGATTTCTCAATGGCTGTGTGTGGACTAGTAACAATGGAACTGCACTGGACAGAGCTCCCTACCATGTTTTGTCTACACTGGCTCCTAAGCATATCAATTCATATTATCTTGTGTTTTGTTAAAGTTTGGAAAGTCAGTCAAATTTAAGTAAAAAAAAAAGAAGAAATTAAAAGGTTTTACCACTGGATAAAGGGCTCAACTGGTGAAAACTGGTTCCACCAAAGTGTTTATATTTATCAAGCTTAAAATCATGGTCAAAGTAGGAAATTATGGGTTTTAGAAATGATTACATAGAACCCTGGTCCATAAAAGAGGCATCCTCATACTCCTACCCACTGCCTCCACCCCTCTGGGGCCACCTCCTCAATACACCATTCAGGGCCAAGTATCAGACATGAGGTATCAGAGTAATCGGGGTCCCCAAAACACATTAGACACTGCACTGATCCTTCCATGTTCCAATTTCACCTCTTCAGGTCTGTTTTTAATGTTTAATTGATTTTGAGTGATTCCTTATTTCTGCCTTTGCGGGTATGACTTATTCACTGTTGCACTGAATGCTGCTAGAACCATGGGCTTTCTCACTGACACAGCACAGACTGTCCACCCTCACTATCCCAACCTCCTGCCCCGGAGATTTTTACCAATCCCCCTTCACACTCACCTTATTGCCAGTAATTGGTGAGGAGAGCGACAGGCACTTTTAAACAGGTCCTATGTTTTCCAGATGTCAGTCTGACATTATGCAGGACAGGATGAAGATACGGTAACAAGAATATTCATTGTGAAGCAGAGAAAGAGGAAGTGTCCTTTTGGGTAGGGTATCCTTTTAACTGTCTCCTGCAGAGTTGAATTCCCATGGGTGGAATTGCTTCATCCTTTACCTCTCAATGGTTTCTTGAGTCCAGTCCTCATGCTTACCTTTTCTGACCCCAAGGTTTCACGCCATTGTTTTTTATTGTGATAAATAATCTTAGTTTGCCCTTACCCTGAAACTATAACGCTACTTAAATTCAGAATAAAAAACATTGGTTATCTTACGTCTAAGCTTTGATCTGTAGTTTTACTGAGCAAATAACTAAAGTAAACCGTTTTTTTTCTCAAATGTTCTTGCTCATGTTGAATTGTTGAGTAAAAACTATTTTTGGTATGTGCCTCCGTTTAAAATAAAAAGAAGAAAATCTTGAAAAACACAAATTAGTAAGGCATGGCAAGACGATGCTATAGATTTTTAAATTATCTCAACTTGTGATCGCTCTACTGTTCAAAGTAACTTGAAATTGTTAGCCTAAATATGATTTTTAAGTAAACTGAAAAAAATATTTGAATGATAAACTTTATCAAATATGTTGCCCTTACTCTCCCTATTGAGTTTTATATAATATAAGCCTCAGCAAATTATTTGCAATACTTTAAAAAAAACAAACAATAATTGTAGTTGGATCTGAGTGGATCCTTGATGAGTTTATGCTTTGGAGGAACTTTTGTCTGCTACGTTTTCTCGCGAGCCCTCTCCTCTAATCTGCCTCTTGACATTCAAGAGTAAGAGACTAGTTTCTATTTGTCGGACTGTAAGCACAGGTCTTTATGTTTGAAAACAAAGTTTTTTGGTCACTTTTAGTAATTAGCTATCATGTTTATAATTGTAAGGGAACTGTGGCGGTAGAGGTTTAAGATGATTTGCGTAACGATGGATGGATTGATCAAGGAGGGAGGCAGGGAGGGAAGTGAAATTAAGTCAATATAACAGCTCCAACAAAATAAATTCCAAAAGTGACAAAGCGCAAAACATACTATGTAAAAGGTTATATTATAGAGATATATATATATATATATATATATATATATATATATATATATATATATATATAATATTTTATGTATATATATTTTTTATGTTTATTTAACATGGGCTATTATTTTGTATTCAATGTTTATGTTTTTGTATCGTCTGAACAACAATTTTCCTCTTACACTAGACCAGGGGTTGGCAACCCGCGGCTCCTGAGCTACATGTGGCTCTTCCAGCCCTCTGCAGTGGCTCCATGACAGTTTTGAAAAAAAACAACCAAAAAACGAAATAAATAATGGTAATCTTTATTTAATTTTAATTTTTTCTTTGAAAGGGAACACCTCATATTTTGTAGATCAAGGTGATACTGTGACACTAAAATAACAAGAAAAAGAATGTATTATAATATTTTGTCAACCAAAATAATCGTCACATCCTAAAACTTTGTCAGCGCGCCGCCTTGGTGGCTTATCTTTTTAGATCCCCGGCAGGCTAACCATCATAAACAAAAAAAAATTGGGGAAGAAAATAGAGATTAATTCTGCATGGACATATTTATTCGCTTTTATTGCCAATGATGCTGGCTTACCTGTGTGCTTGATATGTGGCGATAAATTAGCAAACAAAAAAAAAAAAGTAATGTGGAAACACATTTCCAGAACAAACACACAGCATTTGCTGAGAATTAACCAGCTGGAGATGAACGAAAATGAGCGATTTTGGAACTGCTGCGGAAAGCTAGAATGAGCAAATGTGCTTTCAAGAAGTGGCTCAAGTCTCCAAACTCAACTGCTGCTGCCAGTTTTGTGGCAGCTTAGGAGATAGTAAGGCGCAGAAAGCCGTACACAGACGGAAAATACATGAAAGAATCATTTATCAAAAATATCAGAGCATCTATTCACGGACTTCAAAAAAAACTTGAGGATGTTCAGAAAATTAGAGCTATGCGTCTCTCTGCAAAGATGCATATGGACTCCTGTCCATCTTGGGGTCCACATACTTATAGGAGCAGGTCTTCTGAAGCATGAACTACATGAAATGCAAATAATGTTGCACCTCATGGATGAAAGCCTGCAGTCCAGTGGGAAGTTCAGAGTCATGTATTACAAACCTGATATAGAGCAGCTCTGTAGTGATGTCCAGATACAGAAATAACATCAAACAGGTGAGAACACTATCATTTAATAGGCTATTATTTGGCAAAAAATATTTATTTTGTAACCTAAGCTGATGTTATTACGTTTATGTTCAGGCTCGATGGTTGGTTGCTGTATGGCTGAGGAAAAAACAGACGAGGATAACGGCACACTGAAATGGATTTAAGTCATAATTAAATACAAAGTGGCCTATTTTTATGTTCACTATTTTTAAAGTTATTAAGTTGCAGCTACATGTTTTATTTATTTTAAAATGGGCTACTTTTTCTTTTATTAATTTTCCAAAAATAAGGGAAGGACTCATAACAGGAATGTTTAGTTCTGTTTTATTTCAAAGTATGTTTACACATGCTGGTGTTTTCTTTTCTCCTCTTCATAAGAGTTTGGTGTTTTATTCTTTTATAACAGGTAAAAACAGTAAAAAAAAAATGACAAAAGTTTTCTTTTTTTAGTTCTATAATTTCATAAATGCAACAAACTATAGGTAAGTTATTTTTTATAAAACGTTATATGCTGTGTTATCCTCATTTTAGGGGTCAAATAGGTTTTGTGGCTCGAGATTAATTTTATTGGGTGGAGAGGGGCCAAAATGGCTCTTTTGACCGTAAAGGTTGCAGTCCCCTGTATTAGACAAATCTATCCCAAGGGAGACGAATAAAAAAACTTGATCTTGGCCTTAATGATTATGCAATATCAGGCGTTTCTACCCGAGTGCTCAAAATACTTACTATACAACTCAGAAAAAGTGTCCCAGTTTTTAGCTGTCTGCTGTATGTTGCACGATATTGCCAAACATCACAATTTGGAGCATGATGCATGGAGGAGGAGAATGACCAGTGGCCATGTCCCTTTCCATCCCACGGCTGCTCCGTTGTGGGAACATCGTCAGGCCAGATCCAACATTGACCAGCTGCCAGGTGGTCCTTCGTGGCTGACTAGTTGCTTGGTGGTCTGTGGACAGAGCTACAGACTGATTTTTCTGTTGCTGCAGTAACTCCCTATGTCCTAATGAACTGCGTGTGTTTGAGGGTCTGCAGAGGTGCCTGTTGATTTGGGTTAAATTGAGGAGCGCATTGGGCATTGCCAATTCTGATAAAAACTATTTACACATAAAAAGAGAAATATTTTTAAATTGTATGGAAAATCAAATTGTATGGAAATCTATATTTAGCAGAACATTAAAACATGAAATATATCCAGGAAAAAAAGGTCCGCACCACATACTGCACTATCCTCAATGTGCTCATGGCTCAATTAAGCTGCATTTGCTTCTCAATGGTGGTCATAGACATGTCTTCCACTGGTCCCCCATCTGTTTTATTAACCAAGGTTTTATATAAGCAAATTATTTTGCTTTTCTTTATATCTTGCAAACCTTTTTAAAATTTTATCTGTCATTCTTCTGATTTTACCCACAGGATTGATTTTCTTAAAGATACTCTCCCACTGGGCTCCAGCCTAACTTTTTTCATCAACAGGGCAATATAGCACTCACTATTTGGTATCTTAGTAAATCAGGCCCTGTTTGTATTTATGAGATTGTTGGTGCTTATGGGAGGTCGCTTTTGGACGGCTTCCCACCCGGGACGGTTTTGTACAAATATGTAATGTAAAAATAAAAAGATTCGCCATTACAATAAACCAGACAGCACCACTGGTAAAATAAAATTTTCACAGATTAAAATAATAAAAACAAAAGACAGGACCCACCGGAATTTCAGTGCAACTAATAATAACAGTGTAATAGTAGGTGTCTCACCATGAGCTCTACAACAAACACCTAACTGATCATCTGCAGCCAGAGCATTATACTGAGGTGATTTTTACTTTGCATTTCTGAATTACCATATTAACACTTTATCTACTTTCTGTTCCTTATGATTTGTATGCTTGTAAATCAAAGTTCAGCATGGCAGGACCACAGTGAGACACGCTGTCCAATCACTGCAGACTGCAACAGATTCCAGCCAATCAGCAATTAGAATTGGGAAGCCAGAAAAGGGGCGAGGTTAGAAATTATTTGTCATCATCTCATCAGCCCCAAAAGTTGATGGGATGAGAAGAAGATGAGTGAGGAGGAGAGCGGCGTTAGGAGAGGAGCTGACAAGGACTGACTCAAAGTCTTAGTGACCTCTTACAGGAGTCAGTTCATCATTTGACTTTGGGTTCTACCTTCATTTTTATGTCACAAGAGTCATTTTTTAGCTTTCATTCTCGTTCCTACCTTGCGTTGTTTATTCTCATTGTATTCTCTCGCTGGTGTTTAGCGTTTAGCCCCCCTACCTCCACCCCAACCGCCACACCACGCATCATCTGAGGACTGGCAAACCCAAGAATAAGATAAGATAGGACAAAATAAGATAAGATAAGATAAGACAAATAAGATAAAATAAAACTTTATTAATCCCAAGGGGATATTAAAAATAATACAGGGGTAAATCCTTCAGTAATTAACTTCTGTTCATCGATTATCTTAATTTAAGCCTCGCCTAAATTAAATACCCAAAACAAAATTAAAATAACTCCACAACTATCTGGGGTATTTGCATATAATTTGTATCTATGAAGGGTAAGAAATAAAATAATGTGTTTTCAGTGTCAATAACATTGTACCTGCTATGTGTGAGGAATCTGTGATTAAGCACAAAGAATTCCAATATTCTATCATCATTTAAGTGTTTTTAATTAATAAAGGCTATAATATCATTATATTATTGTAACACCATGAAACAAAACAAGCAATGAATTTGCTCAGAAACTCTTTGAAAACTACTGCATCAAATTTGATAGAAATACGACAGAGTACATGTTGTGCCAATCAATTGACAAGGGGAGACTCGCATGGTGACAAGGGGTCTTTGATGTTAGAATCTGAGGTGTAATAAAACATTGATGACCGAAACCTAAACCCATCCTGCTGTTTTAAGACCTGCCAGAGCTCATTGGAATGCTAAAGTTTGGAAACTCAAGGACTGTGTTGATTGGAACCTCATCAACAAAAAGACTGTTTCTATGTTACGTTTTTCTTATTTGATTTGACAATGTATACAGTTAGAAACTCAGAATTAATGACTCTAGCGGTCATTAATAGAAACATCACTTCAAAAATTGTTTTTCCTTTTTCTACCGTCAAATATTTGAACACGTATGTCTTACCTCATCCAGTTCAATAAGATGGATTGTTTCTACCCCTCACCAACCTATTTGCATTATACCAAGAGAAACGTGACTCTCTGCTCACCCCTTCATGCAAATAAGTTACTGGGACACCCGGACGGGTGTTTTACTCTTCTGCTTTCTCTTCTTTCTTCACTTCTTGCCTTCTTCTCCAACCTATAATTGTGACTTCTTTATTATTCAATTTTGCCTTTTTTTTTTAAGTCGTTTGCTTTTCGTCTTTCGTTGATTTTTCGCCGTTCAGTTATACTTCGTATTCTGAACTGATGGTTTATTGAGCTCAGTAACAGCCCGCAAACCGTTTTTACTTCTGTTTGAACCTGTTCATAAGAGTCAATTTGTAATCCCTTTACTTTCAAGACTGTTAGCTGTAAAGGTCAATTTCCTTCCGGAGTTTCGCGAGGCCTGCGACTCTCCCTGGAAATCAGTTTGCACGCTGTAGCAAAGTTTCTGCTCCCATTTTTGCATCCTGCAACAAGGACGATCGGTGCCAGGTCCATCTCTTGTCCAGCCGTACGTGTGTGCGCAGCAACCACCAGTCTCCATACGGCAACGACGTCAGGGTCCCGTAAAGAGGAGTCTTCACGTAACCTTGAGAAGTTGCCTTTCGTCCAGCGAGAGGAAACTGCCTGATCGACTGCAGCACCAGATCCATGGACGTGATTGTTGACCAGCACCAGTAAGATCGTTCTATCACGCTCATTCATGATCTGGGGTTGATGCATCAAATCTAAGTTGCATTCAATTCTATTGTGCCTTTATCAATGATTAAGTTCCAGAGAATTCAATACCGTCAATAATCCCTCTCTATCACCATCACCTATTTCTCAAACTCTCAGCTTTTGAACCATCAGCCCACACACACACACACACACACACGCACACATCTGTATATACACTAATGTGTTTATCCACTTCATTATCAGTTATCTATATTTATCCTGTTTTGTTTAGTGTGTAACTACACACTAAATAAACTGAATAAACATATTCATATTTAAGCATAACAGGTATCCTGTCTTTCCTTCTTGAAGAGAAATGAGAAAGAGAAACTCTTTGTAAAAGAGTTCATGACTTTCAGATTTGAGAATTTTAAATTTAATGAAATTAAGAATTGATTAATTCTAGATTTCATAATTTCCCAAATTAACTTTGGGTGGTGCCCCTATTCAATTATTTTCAAAGTAAAACATAGATAAACCGCTACATGGGCCTGTCGAGAATAACAGGGTTTTAACCTATAGACTAAGGGATGAATAGATAATTTTTTAAAGACGGTGGTGGCCTTGCAGTCATTTATTTTAATGTGTGAAGTTAAATATAAAATTCTTACAAACACGGTTTGCACTCAAGTCAAGACTTTACTCAGGCTCAGGGAACGCCTGATTCCATTCCACCTAAACCTTTGTTCATATTGATTAGTAATCATTGGTTTTGGTTGATCAAGGTGGGAAAAAGAAATATGTTAAAGATTTAAAGAGATAACTTTTAAATAAAATTTGGGGTATCGTCTGAGTTCCTGGTCTTACCTGTCGGCCTCCTCTCTGCTGCCCTGTTTTTCAGAAATCTCCTGATCGAGGGAGGACGAGGTGCTTCCGTCTCGACTGAAGCCACTGTTACGTCCTGGGCTGTTGTTGGCCGATGCTCTGCCACCTCCTCCTACACCTCCCCCAACTTCAGGTCGGGGGTTTGTGCCATCAGTGTGCTGTTTTAGGGTCTGCAGCTTGGCCAAGGGGATGATGTCGCAGCCCTGGGGCCGATGCCACACTGTTCGTTGAGTGGAGGCGTTGTAGTAGTAGAAACGTGAGGTGTTGGGATCAAACAGTTCCCACCACTGGTTGTCACCAGTCCGCTTGATGCAAACACCCTGCGGGGGGTCCCAAACACATTCCCCAGTCAGCAGGTTGGCGTACATACGTTCTCTTGTGCGTGGCTCGATGATTTCCACCCATTCCAATCTGCAGAGAGAATTAAGTATGGGACTGAGTTAACAACCATCAACTGAACGGTGCACCAAAAAACTAGGGCTTAGACTGAAGAGAGTTTTTTTATATAGTGAGAGAGTAGCTTACGAGACAGAAAAACAGAGAGTGCGAAGACTTACTTGTGTTGTGCGAAGAACACAAGTATGACTTAACTTTCTGTATCTCAGTCAAGTCGCTTTAACTTCTGTGATTAACAGAGTATATGTCTCAAATCTGTACTTCCATTTCTCAACTTCTATGTATTAGGCCATTGCCATTTCGGTTATAAAGAGAATCATGTTTTTTTTGTTTTAGCAGCCAGGATAAATGACCAGCTTATCTCCTGGGTTGATTCAGATGACAACAATAATGCACTTCCAACAGGACGGAGGCTCTCCAGCGCACAGCTGTGGATACACACGTACCAAACTAAAACTCCCATGATCCCCCACGTCACAGGGACACAATACCCATAAGGTAACTTTCTTAAAGAGCCAGTCTTTGCTCGCAACAGAATTGGAATTAAGAAAAATAATTGGAACACTAACGGTGCTCCAATTTAATGAATGGCCTCTTTTCCCCTCTAGAGGAGCACCTTTGTGGTGAGGTCTAAGGTCGAAATGTGTGGCAAAACGTACATGCAATGCCTTTGTTTCTGACTTTCATTGTCTTTTCTGTGGCCTTCTCCACACATACATTGGTACTTTTAAAATCATGACTTTTTTGCCTGCAATGGCCGTTTTGTCCAAATGTAAATGCTATAAACAATTACCATAAATGATTCTTTCACGTGTGGATGGGATAAACAGGGGTATATCCGAGGCTGGCGGCCGCAGACGTCAGTGTGCGTTACCTTCAACTTGGTATGACATTATTGATCACAACGGACATTGTGCTTAGCATAATTACTCTCCTTAACAAGATGGAAAAATAATGTTTCTTTACAAATCCATTTGTTTGTGTAGACTGAGGCCAAAAAATTTTGACATTTCAGAATGTGAAATATTTCTCGGCAGAAGCTCCAAGTTGGTTGAATTAATTTCATTCTTAAACAGCTAGGTTTTTTATCTCTTCTTTTTTTAGGAAGTGGGGCAGCTCTTCAGGGTATAACTCTGCGGCACCATTCTATTCAAATGAAGATTTTTGAAACAGACAAATTTGGTTGAATGAACTTTGTTCAGATATAAGTCATAAGTGGGCACTTACTTAGTAGGAGTCGACCTCTGGGAGGACCAATGTCACTGAGCCATCCTAAGTAAACAGTGATTGAAATGTTGATCCACTCAGACCAGAACAGTACTGACAGCTGAACCACTACGTCTTCTTCCTCTGGATGGGCAGAGCTAAACAAAGCTTAACCTGTTTAATTGATCTAATCCACCCATCCACAACATCCAAAAGAGTTTAAATTGTATGTATATTATTGGAGTTTATAAGTCATCAACGTATAGTGTCCTCAAAAATTATGGCACCATTTAAAAAAAATAAAATAAAGTCAGATGCAAAAAAAATTGTTTTGTCTATACCCATAACCCTTCATTCAAATTAGGGATAACCTCCAACTTAACATAAATATAAAACTAGAACATTTCTTACATAACTTTGATTTGTGATTGTTATAAGGACGCTCCTTTATGAACCTGGATTGTTTCAACGTATGAAGCTGGATTGTTTCACTGTATGAACCTGGACTGTTTCACCATATGAACCTAGACAATTAAATGTATGAAACCTGTAACGTTTCACTGTATGAATACTATTGGAAATATTACTTATAGTAGGATTGCATTTTCTTTTGGAGAAGTCGCCGGGTTGGTCACAGATTGAGCTCATTCAGCTATTTCCCATTGTTTTTCTCAGTTTTTGGTAGTTTTGCTTCACACCTGAAGGCACGCATAATAACAATTGATGATTTATCTTTCATTTTTTTTAATACTAGTATTATGGATTTTGACCCTGATCTCCTTCTTTTGGGAAGTGAATTTAGAATTGCCACTGGCAGCTACACTTTTATTGCTTCTTTGCAGGTTCTTGGTGGCTCTACACGTTCCCTCAATCCTTTTGAAATAATCTCTTCTCTTTATTCCATGATTAGGACTAAACAATGACAAATAGAAGAAATGGTGCAATAGCTGTCTAATTGGATGCCCGTCATGTGGAGCGTAACACGGTTAAATAGGGAGATCTAGGGCGTTGATAGTGGGATTCATTGGCCACAATTTCTGGATCTTCCAAATGACCCAGTTTAGATGCTCAAACATTCCATCTGTGCCAACAGTGACAAGCTCTGTACTAGTGTTAGCTTGAACCCTGCAAGCAACCTTCTGACAAGATGCTGACGTGGGCTAAAAACCCAAAACCCAAAAATTTAATTATTAATCACAATTATTTGTCTGACAATTAATAGACAGCTTAATTTTCATGATTGGGACCACCCTTACCACCCTTTACTCTGCTTTATCTTAGTCAGCTTGTGAAAAGATGATGCAGGCTCAAGGCGGAAGATGGATTGCATCAAGGATCGGCTCAGACCCCTTCTTGTTTTTTGATGATGATGGACAGGCTGACAGATTAGGTGGGGATCTCTATCAACTTTGATTTTTGTAGAGGACATTGAAAACCTGGAGAGGTGAACGTATGCTCTGGAGATAAGAAGAATGAAGGTCAGTCGTAGAAAGAATGAAAGAGAGGCAATTGGAACGACGATGCAAGGAGTAGAGTTGAAGAATGCATAGGAGTTAAATACTTAGGGTCAACTGTTAAAAACAATGGCGAGTGTGGAAAAAGGTGAATAAATGAGTGCAGGTATGGTGGAGTGGTTGCAGGAGTGATCTGTGACAGAGGAGTTGCAGCAAGAGTAAAGAGAAAAGTTTACAAGATGGTAGTTGACAGCATCTCAGCTATCTGGTTAAGTAACAGCCACACTGACCAAGAAGAAGGCAGAGCTGGAGCTAGAGATGGAGCTGACATGCAGGAAAAAATGGGGTAAGACCAAAGAGAAGGTTTCTGGATGTGGTTAGAATGCACATGGTTGGTATGATAGAGAAAGATGCAGAAAACAACGTAAGACGGAAATATGATCTGCTGGGGAAACATCCCAAGGGAACAGCCAAAAGTGGAAAAATAATTTGGTTGACAAATAAATCTTTAAAAAATGTTTATATTGGGTCACATTTTCTCAGAGCGTCTTTAAAATTTGAGATCTCAGGAAAAGTCTAATAGAATTGGGTGTACGGCATTGTTTTGGCAGGAATTAGCGGAGAGGAAAACTTTCTAGGGTTACATGATATAACCAGTTTAAACAGGCTTACCTGTATGATGTACGTATTGTATCTTGTTCTAGAAAAAACAGTACCTTCAGAAAACGTCATTAACACATAACTTTCAGATTTGACTCGAATGTCTAATGGGGTACTTTGGATGGAAATACAAATCAGTCTCCACAGACATAAAACATGACGAACAAAGATGAAGAATTATAATTAAAAATCATCAGACTTACATAGACTGTGTTGAATTTGGAGTTCGGATAAATGAATGGATCATAAATATGTAACGCCAAATAGGAAACAGTTCTCTGAGGTAATGATATGAACATATGTAGAATGTGACTAAGGTAAAAGTTAGAATGAGACTGAAATGTATAACAAATATCATCCCCTAAACATGATGAAATTAACAAGTGATGTTGTACTGTTAAGTAGATTCACAACTTGTTATTTATAGACATGTGAGCTAATTAATGTTTTTTTATTTAGTGTTAAAACAAAGCATAACAACTTTGATGTTATTTTTGACAAGTTAATCAGACATTACTCGGGAACTTTCATATTACACAATGCATAGAACCTCATTTGGACAAACCAGTTTCTTTGTTATTGGTGGCAGACATTGGAGCTGTCTACACACTGAGCTGAAAATGCAACAAGACTTCAATATTTTTAACAGAAACTGGGCTTGAACAGAAACAACACTGTTCTCCTACCTGAAACATATCTGTAGACTTCTGTTGTAGTTGATTTGGTATTGCAAAGATAATTTTACTGTACTTTTAATGTTACTAATCTTTACTAATCTTGAGAGGGATCGTTTCGAGGTCAGTGGGGTGAGTAGTTCTTTTAGGTAGGGGGGTGCATGCCATGGATGCACTGGTGAGTGAGGAGAGAGATCTTATAATCAATCCTTTTGGAGATGGGAAGCCAATGAAGGGAATGAAGAACGGGGGTGATTTGTTTGTGTTTACGCACTCTCATCAGGATCCTTGCAGCACTGTTTTGAACATATTGAAGTCTTCGAAGACTTTTATCAGGTATACCGATGAGAAGTGCGTTACGTCAATCCAGTCTGGAGGAGACAAACGCGTGGACCAGCTTTTCAGCATCACTCAAGTTGAGTGAAGAACGGAGTTTGGAAATATTTCTGAAATGGTGAAAGGAGATCTTGCAGATGTTTTATGTGGGATTCAAAAGTGAGTTGAGGGTCAATTATTATGCCAGGGTTGTTGACTGATGAACAGAGGGGAATGTCGTGACCAGAGAAGGTAATATTGGTCTGATCTGGGGTGCCAATTAAAACTGCTTCGGTTTTGGAGCTGTCTCACCTTTATCTCTTCCAGATAGGCGCGGAGAGTTAACAGGGGAGATGATGAAGACGATGGAGAAGCTGTGGAGGAACATGTGTCAGTTTTTATGTAGATTTGCGTTTTTTATCAGCGTAGCAATGGAATGAGAGTCCATATTGACTGATGACATGGCCAAGGGAGAGCATGTACAGTATGAAGAGAATGGGGCCAAGGACTTATCCCTAGGGGACCCTAAAAGTGACGGTGTGTGTCGTGAACTTCCAAGGGAAATGTATTTTGTTCTGTCAGTGACCTAGGATTGAAACCAGTTTAGGGCGGTGGCATTGAGTCCAATGGTGTGATGTAGGCGGTGTAGGAGTATTCCATGGTCAACTGTGTCGAAGGCAGCAGACAAATCAAGGAGAATCAAGAGAGAAAGTTGAACTAGCATCTGCTGCCATCCGTAGGTCATTTGTGACTCTAAGCAGAGCTGTTCCTGTGCTGTGGGCGGAGCGGAAACCAGACTGAAAGGTTTCAAAGAGGTGAAGATAGAGGTGTTAGGTGGAGCATTCTGCATCAGTGCAGAAGGCATTGGTAGTCAAAGCATTTCACAAATCACTGTGTATTTTATATTTCAATAGGCCTTGTATAGTGATTTCCTATAGACAGATTTTCATGGCTCAGTAAATGATACGAATGTCCGATTGCACAGGATACGTCAATTATTTCACATTACATTAGCAGGACCAATTGAGAAATGCTCTACACCCACTGTAATGACTTTCTCACTCCACTCCTTGAAAGTTTTAGGATATGCTACAATATTTTATGTAGAATTGATATATTTGTTAATTTATTATATTCAAAAAGCTTTGCAATACTCATTCTCCAAGTAACCTTAGTCAACAAAGGAATTTCTTGTATTTGCTCTAACTTCTACCAGTAAAGTGAAGTTTGGTAGTGTGCATTAAATAACTAATTACATTTTATTGGTCCCTCTGCCGGTTATCACTTTATTTGAGGTGATAGAAAAAAATAACCATAAACTGATGTTCGAGGGGAAACACTATATACGTTACACATTTGACACATTTTTTGTGCATGGAATGTCAAGATAGGAGTATTGAAATATATAGCACAATATACCACAATGGGTAATGGGGGTTAGGGACAGAGTAGTTTGGGAAAGGAAGATAAGGTGGTTAAGATTGATGACTAACTATTCAACTTATTCATCTTGAGAACATCTCCAATCCTGGGTCATGGCTCCAGTGAACTGTAGGGATCTTACAATACTATACTATTTTTCCTGTATTTCTACAAATGTGACATATTCGGACAGAAAGAGGCTATTGCTGGATGTGATGTGTCTTAATAAGTTAACTGAGTTAAAGCAAGAGCCGGCATGAGGGAGGACTCGCAGTCTTTATCAAAAAAATAGTCAGAAGTAGATTTCTGAACAAAGGGTTAAACTTCAGGCCATGGAGGAGGCAAAGAACATACAATGGAGAAACCTACTCATGGATTTGTTGGAATACTGGACTATTGGTTACCTGAAAATATATATCAATTAAGCCCTGCTGTTTTTGCCATTTTTGCTGTTTGGGGGTGGGCGGTTAGCTCTTTCCTCTAGATCTAAGCCGTACAGTTGTGCTGTGTGATGCTGCACCAGTGGTAGAGTCTCTGGTGGGCTAATCTGGACCTCTCAACACCCCCACACTATAAATAGCAGTAACCGAGTTTCTAAATACCGATGGCCCACAGCATCTTTCAGCTATTTAACCCTGTAGCATTAGAAGGTGAGTATGTGTTATGGCTGTTCACGCCTAAGAACCACAGACCTACACATAAATACATTTATATGTCAGCTAGAATGTCAATGAGTGAGCATATGTCCACTAAGCTGCTAAGAGCTCTCTGGATTATTTTGATCAAGATTCACCTCAATTGTAAACCCACTTTCAATCTTAAAGATTCACCTGTAATTTCAAATTAACAGGTGTGTTGTTGCGTGCAAAGAAGTTTGAACTGCGTGCTCAAAATTAGCAGCGATGCCCTAGCCTCCTCCCCATCACCTTCAAAACAAGCAACATTCGGCACCATACTTAGGTTAGTTTCATAACTTTTTTATTTATGTAGATAGTGTTTAGTAGTCTCAGATTTAGGCATTCCATTATCTCTTACCGTGTAATGTGGTTATTTTTGTTTTGGGTGCTCGTCATGAACCAATTCATTTTTTTACATAGGTTCTTCAGTTGCTACGTCGGTTTGCTAGATAGTCAAGCAACATGTAACAAATTAACGTATATAAAGTAAAAATCAAGTTACCACTCACTCGACTTGCAACCGATCGCACGCTGCAGTCTGTCCTTGTCTCTAACAGTTGCAGTAGAGAGCCAGATATGGATGTAGAGGTGAGGACGGGCTCAATGATGGAGGTCTAGAAGTGCACAGTCATTGGTTTTAAAAGGTTAAACTTCTTTAATTGGCTGAGAAAGTACAATTTCTGCTGTGCTTTTTTAGGGAGCTCATGTTCAAGCTGCCATTTGTGGTCCTGGAAGACCATAACTCCCACGAAGCGAAAGGACTCGATGATGACGATGGGGGAGCTACACAGGTTTATGAATATGGACGGGTCTGCGTTCTTCCAGAAGTCCACAACCATCTCCTATGTCTTCACCACGTTCAGCTCCTGATGGTTCTGGTTGCACCAGTTTACCAGGCAGTCAATATCCTGTCTCTAGGCGGGTTCATCCCCATCTGAGTTCAGCCTGATGAGGATGGTGTCGTCCCGGACCTCAGGAGTTTGACAGTCTGGTGGATGGATGTGCAGCTGTTGGTGTACATGGAGGAGAGCATAGGGGAAAGAACGCAGCCTTCGGGGGAACTGGTGCTGATGGTTAGAGTCAGAGACCTGCTGATCCAGCCACACGCACTGCTTCCTGTCAGACAGGAAGTCAGTGATCCATCTGCAGATGGAGTCATTGAATAAAAGCACCATAATCTGTGCTTTAATTCAATGATTTATCTGAATGACATTCTAAAGCCATGCATGTCAATATGTCACACAGTGGAGGTCCCTCACATTTGGGCTTGTTGCTCTCTGGTCGTTTTTTTCAAACTGACAAATTTGTGAATATTTGATATTAAAGCCACTGGAAAATGAGTCACTGTCTGAAATTACACATATGTTTACAACCAAAGTTAAGTATGATCATGAATCTCTCTGCCATCCATCAAGTTTTATTCGTATCCGTGGTCACGAAGCTTGCTGACGTCACGGTACCCTCTCCGGCTCATCCCTTGTGGGCAGGGTCATCCCGAAAAATTCTCAGATGAAGTATGAAACTCTTCAAGGGAGTCCAGGATTAATTTTGTATTTGTGTCTAATTTTCAGCTGTTTTCAAAGCATATACTACTTTTTGGTGCCCATGAATGAAAATAGAAATCTGCTCAATATCATTACTCCACTCCGTCACACATTATTTATAGAAAATACGGTAAAACTAGTAGATAGATTCAATCAGGATGCAGAGTTTGCTAAGCCCGCTTCTTGAAAAACCCACATCTGAGGAATGCCAAGTTGCTATCACCACAATGGCATTAATATAAGAAAGTATCTTGTTTCTTATTATCTTATGAAAATTTTAATATTATTAATTTTTTTTGTTTTACGACAGTGCGACCGATTTTGAAAAATATCTTTTCTTTAATTGCTACTTATTTAATTCAGTAAAAATATTAAGTTATTTTGAAAACAGTACTGTACAATTAGTTTAGTCTTGAAATTTTCTCTGCAAGTTTAACTTTGTATGTTTGTACTGAGAAAAAAACATTTCAAAAATGATCGGTGTTGTGTACATATTCCTTGATAACAACTATATCGTTATTTATCCTTATCGAATCCCAAATCGCACTTTTGTCCACTACAATCGCAACTTTTCACTTTTTCACTAAATCATGCAACCCTAGCTTTATGTCTCCTAGAGCAGTCTCAAGAGGACAAATGAGATACCAGGATACTGGCCATTAAACGAGGAGAGCTGGACAGAGCCGTAGAAGACCAACAACCCAACACCAGCTCCTTAGTGTGAGGAGCCACAGGAGGATGAGTGTCAGAGCCCCACAAATTAACCTCCAACGGGCAACTAGTGTACATGCTTCTGACTAAACTGTCAGAAACTGATTCCATGAGAATGGCATGAGTGTCCTCTAATGGGGAATGCGCTTTAGCATTGTGTAACTCAATTTGTCGAGGACGCCAAAATAGGCAGGTTTGCTATTTCTACCCCATTGTCTTTGTCAAGTCAAACTCGGATCTCATCGTACGTAAATTCACAATCACATCCGCCACTTAAAGGATCTAATCAGCGAAGAGCGCACCACCAGCTGGAACCAATGTCCAACTGAGCAACCCTAACCATTAAAAAGTTGCACAGCGTCACAGCGAAAAGAAACCGGAAGAGAAGCCGCAAGCATTTAAACGCCAAACGACTCAACGTTCGATAAAATCGTGCAGTAGCTACAAAGACCAGTGAGGCAGCCGGTAAGATGACGACGATCTGTGGATTCGGCACACACTGTCTTGCCATTCGTGACTGCTGTTGTTTGGGTTAGCTTAGCCACAATATTGGTCATGTGACATGCGGCACATGGTAATAACTCTGTCATGTCCGTGTGTGAGGAGATTTTCTTGTTGACTGTGACACGGATTGATGCTTGGTATTTATTCACGGGGAATGATGTTGGATAAATTCTATGATGCAAAGTATTTACAATATTTATAAGTAGGATTTATATATATTCATATATCATATGTGCATATTATATACATACAATCATCGAAATAGAGAGATATGAGTATATATATATATACATATATATATATATATACATATATATATATATATGTGTGTGTATGTATGTATGTATATATATATATTTATGGGTACACAGATCTACATTAGCATTGATCAAATTTAAGGAAATGTAACTCATAAATATAATTACTTAATTTTGTATTTATGTGGAACTGTGGTAAAAAAGAAACCATATAAATCGTTAATGCTAAATTACTATGAAAAAATGTCTTTGTAGAGATACCTTTCCTGATAAAAGAAACATAATCTTTGTGCATAAATATCGCTTTGTATTTGCTTTAGTTAAGCTAAATCTAAATTGAAAGTGGTTTTGCCAGGGATACTGTTTATTTTTGGAACATTGTGTGTTAGGTACATGAGAGTCAGAAGAATGTACTGTATTGAGTTTGAGTTAAAAACATTCTCCTTGTTTCATTTGTTTAAGGTTTTTCACCTAATGCCTGATGTCCTGCAACTTAAGTCAAATAAAATAATTGAAAAAGGATAATTTGACTACTCATTGAGTGAAACCCAACCTCAAACATGACATTAACATGACATTAAACATGTTAATTAGCGCCCTTTCAAGTGGGGAAGCTGCACGAAAAACCGGTTCAGCAATAAAATGAAGTAAAATTCCACAACTGTCCCATTAGCTGCGTTGAAATATGTCTCACCAAGCTACCGGAAAGTCGGTTGAGCAACTAAAAATTGAGTGAGCAACTGCAAAAAGATCCTTCTCACGTCTCTTCAACAGCCTAACCAGGGACTATATGGACATGCCTGAGGAGGACCTCAAGGATGGTTTCAAAGAACTCAGTATAGAAGCCGAGAAAGTCACTGAAGCCAATGATGAAGTTGAGGTTGGATTCAATTCAGAGCTGGAGGCGGAGCTGAACACAGAGGAAGAAGCTGTGTTATCAGAGCAGCAAAGAGCCAATCTAGTGAAGACTGCGAAGGAATGTGAGGGGAAACTAAAGGAGGTCAAAACTCTAATTCAGGAGACAATCTGGGTCAATTTTGGAGCTGTTGAAATGTCTGTGGCACTTCAGTCAGCTGAGGCTGAATGTGAGCGCAGGGCTTCTGTTCAACCCAATGCTAACCCAGAAGCATGTGACTTTATGTTCAACCATCTAGAAGGACTGGTCAAGGTGGCAAAGGAGATGCACAGTCAGTGGAAACGGTGGATCCCACCAAGGGAGCAACAGAGCTTTCGGAGTGTCATAAGAGGATTAGAACTTCATCTCCCCCGGCTGGTTAGCAGGAAAGCCGAGTTCCTCATTCAAGCCAAGATAAAGGAGGACACTGAACTGCTGACAACAACAGCAGTTTCGTTAAATGATCCCGTTTCAACCATCAAACTGAGACCAACAGCCCGTCCTGTATATACTGGTAACAGGCGTGACTTTCACAGATGGAGAAGGGACTGGGAGGTACTTCAGAGGCAGGGTGAGGCTTCTGGGTCGAAAGAAGTGAAAAATTTCCAATTGTTGGACAGCATTGAGGAAAAGGTTAAAAGAGACCTCCGGCTCACAATGTATATCACCGCAGAGGACATCTTCCGTGTAGTGGGAAACCACTATGGAAATCAATTGGCCATTGCAATTGAGATTGTGGAGGAATTGCAAAGGATGCCAGCGGTTAGAGCAAATAAGCCACAGAAAATTGTGAAACTGGAGGCCATAAAAGGAAGCTGTACTTTTGCAAACAGTTTCGAGTGCTCAAGCTAGCTGAAAGAAAGGCTGCAGTACAAAGGTTGGGAGCATGTGGAACACCAGGCAGAAGCTCGGTGCATTAGTTGACTTGGCCTCAGATACTAATTATATAACACACAGGGCTGCTGACAGACTAAGCCTCAGAAGCGAAGAAATCACTCTTGTCGTCCATGGAGTTTGGGGAATGAAATTGGAGGAACACACAAAGCGTTATCTTGTAAAGATCAGATTGAGGATCCCAAAGGGCACTCTCAAGATGCGCCAACTGGTCTGTTATGGGCTGGACACCATTGCAGATGTCAACAGGCATGTATCAGCAAAAAGGCTGCAAAAATTCTTCACAGATGTACCACTTGAAGAACTAGTGGAACGCAGAGAGATAAACCTGCTCATAAGCCACAGGGAGGGCCAACTCGCACCCCAGAAGGTCAAGACTGTCAGAGATCTTGTGCTGTGGGATGGACCATTGGGAAAGACCGTTGGAGGAGTGCATCCGGATCTCTTCGAGGAGTTTACTGTGTCGGTCCAGATGTCAAAGACTCACTTTGCCAGATCAATGCGAGCAGCAGCTGTAAAGTATGAAGAGCTCACTTGTAAGGTCCCAGACCAGGTCCTAATCCTAGAACAATCTCCGCCAGATAGACAGGTTTGTGTCAAAACCCAGGATGCACGTACTTCAGTGAGTAGCCTCTTCTTGGAATGGTGGTGGTGGGATAGCATTGGTGCAGCATGCTAGCCAAGATGGGGAGGTTGCCGTTGTGGAAACTGCCAACCAGGCGGCAAAGAGATGACTACTGCTGAGGAGAGGGAACTTGAAGTGGTAAGAGAAGGCCTCAGAAACGTAAAGGAGGATGATCACAGCAAGGAACCTCATTGGCATGCCACATATCCATGGTCGGATGACCCAGCTCCCCTGCCGAACAATAAAAGAAAAGTGGAGAGTACATTTCTCAGGACAGAAAGGCAGTTAGCCTAAGAACCTGAGTGGAAAGTCACTTATGCTGCTCAAGTGCATGACAACAACAGGGGAGCTGCAATTAAATTGTCGAGAGATATGATCGACAACTGGAAGGGCCCGGTATGGTATGTGAGCCACCTCATTGCTCCGAACCCACACTCTCTCACGACCCCCGTTAGACTGGTAACAGCAGTCAAAGGTACAAAGGTCCGAGCATGAACGACCTGCTTTTAAAAGGCCCACATGTCCTCAACCAGATTCGGCTATCCTTCTCAGATTCAGAGGTGGAGTATATGCTGCTCTGGGAGACATCAAGAAGATGTATAACTCTGTTTGGTTGGAAGATCGAGAGGTACGTCTGCATAGATTCCTGTGGCGTGATTCAGAGGAGGAAGAACTAGGAGAGTATGCAATTACCAGGGTTAAAAATAGGAGACAAACCAGCTGGTTGTATTGCACAACTGGCAATGCGGGAAAGTGTTAATCTCCCTTCTTTCGCTCACCTCAAAGAGGAGAGACAGGTTCTCCAAAGGGACGGCTGTTGATGACATTATACTTCCCACAATGACCTAAATCAGCCAGGAACTATAGCAGAAAATGTGGAGAAGCTCTTGAAGGCTGGAGGGTTTGAACTCAAGCCTTGGGTCTTTTCTGGGCAAAGGGGGAGGAAAGAGCGCAGTGACAAGCTGGAATAGACTAAAACAAAGACCATGGTCCTACCAAACCAGATGCATGATGGTGATAACAAAGCGCTTGGCCTGGGCTACTTGGTGGAAGAAGACAAGCTCCTTGTCATGAGGTCAATAAATTTCTCCAAAAGGAAGAGGAAAATGCGACTGGGTCAAGATCTTCAAGAACAAATCAGAGCCCAGACACCAAACCCCTTGACATGTCGAGAACTGCTCACTCAAGTTGCAGAACTGTACAATAATAGTAATAATACATTTAATTTATAACACATTTTATATTTGGATCAAATCTCAAAGTGCTACAAAGTAAAAGCAGATAAAAGCATCAATAAAAAATAAAATAATAGCTATATAAAAACATGACAAAAAGCAGGCAATGTTAATTAAAGTTATAAGTTCTGCTAAAAAGGAAAGTTTTTAGTTTAGTTTTTTAAATGTGTTAGTCGTCTGTGGAGCCCTCAGATGGTCAGGGAGG
>VRLP01001797.1:0-15000 GCA_009660295.1 Lophius piscatorius | reverse complement strand
TTATTTTGAAATTGTGATCACATGATTAATTTTAGCCACTGACGCATAGACGACTCCGCTAACGGAAGTCAAAGGGGCCGGATGTGTGCATCCCTATAGAGTGTCCCCTGGAAACACTTCTGTTGTGTTCTTGGAGCATGTTCTCCTAACGCTGCTCATGTGTTGGCAACCTGTTAAAAATGTTTTTCTTAATTTGCTTCTGTTTTGTTAGGGGGCCGCCGTAAAGAAAAGGATGACCTGAAATGAGTTGAACCAGCACCGAGATTGGTCGTGAACTTTCTTCTGTTTTTGCTTTACGGCAGGCGGAAGGTTAATGCCTCCGATTCAAAAACAAAAACATTTTTTTGTAACACATCAAATCAGTCGACGCCCGCGGGTTCCCAGTCTGCCTGTTACGTACTTCACAGTGGCTTTTCTATATCTGGGACCCTTTCCCACGGTTGGCTTTGAATTTGCGCCCGTCAGTGTGTCGCTGCAGGGAGGTGGGATTATCAACCGATCCAAAGTGGCGGAGGGTTTTGAGGTGGGATGTGCGTTCATCTCATCGCAGGTGCTGAGCTAACGGAAAGAACAGAGACGCGCGGGAAAAGACGGCGAGAGAAGTCGCGCTCCACAGAATGAATCGACGGAACGGCGACGTACGGATTCCTTTGACGCACACTTATAAATCTAGGCTGCGCTCAAACGTGACCGCGGCCTCCTCTGATTGGTCTAAGGATGGTGACCGCGGTGGACAAATACACCAAAACACAACCACTTTAACGAGCCACACAGAAAGTCCATTACAATGAAATATAGCGAGTATACGTATGAGTAACGCAGCGTGCTGCTGCTATCGGGACAAAAACAAACGTTGGGTTACAACAAAAAAACCTCACTGGTTTCACGAGACCCCCCCACGACTTCTATTATTAAACCCATTTTATAACCTTCATGGTAAGAAGAGCTTGTTACGTGGTCTCGTCAAATAAAGACAAAAAAAAACTACTTTCTTATAACAATTAACCGAGCAAGTATGTCGCCGACAGTGATACCGATAAACTACCATAGTTCACTTTGGACCTAACGTTGAAGTACGACGGGTGAATGAAGCATCTTTCAAGGAAACACGTGATTAAGTCGACCAATGGTAAATAGCTGCATAAAACTACCGAACACACTCATCACAAAAAAGAGAGAAAACGCTGGTCACTCATCGGTAATGCAATAAAAAACTCATTTGCAGACCAATATATATAATATATATATAATATATATATATGTATATATATATATATTGTATATATAACCGGCCTTGAGCTCCGCAAAATACATTCACGGTACGAGAATAAAGCTTTGCGTTTTTTCTATATATCCAGGAGCCGTGTGTGTTGTTGTTGTTGTTGTTGTTCTCGGCGAGGCTTGTGAGTTTCTTAGGATTCTGCGAGGACAGATTGTTTTCAGACAACGTCTTTGTCAAACAAACAACTTTGGGCTTTTGGAGGAGGGGCTTATCCCCCGTAGAAAGAGCCACACTCTTTCCAGATTGCCTCGATGTCGACGTCGGACAACGTCGGTCGGCCGGTCGTTTGAAGAAAGGCACTAGTTGTACAGAACGAAAGGTTCCGAATACGGTCCAAAAACGGAAAGAGGAAGAAAAAAAACACGAAGAAGAAGAAAACATCTAACGACACACCGGTTACAGAATCTACAAGTGAACCCAGCCTATGTTTAAAATACTGATGCTAAATGCACACACACACAAACACACGCACACACACACAAACACACACACACACACGCACACACACATCAAAAAAACAATAGAATTAAAAAACAACCAAAACAAAAAACGTATAACTTCCATTACAGCAGTTTACAATCACTTCAAAACAACAAAGCCAATATACAGAGGCACTATCATATAGGAATAGCATTCAATATACTCTAAAATAAAACCCACTTCTATTGTATCTAGCCGTCAGAACTACAATACAGGAGAGAGAGAGGGGGGGGAGGAGAGAGAGAGAGAGAGAGGGGGGGCGGGCCCGATGAGATCAATCCTCTAGATTCACAGCTACCGAGGGGCAGATAATCAGTACATAGCAGCTTATTATCTATACATTCCAAATACAATTTTGACAAACATAGCTCAGAAAAAAACCAAAAAACAAATAAAACCTCAACCTCATAGTCTTTTTTTTTTTTTTTAAATCAGAGATCTCACAATATATATATTCCGATAGTGAAAACGGCCACGGCGTGCTGGAGGAGAGAGGAGAAATAGTAACGACCTCGCTTCAGAAATGATTAGTGAACAGTCTTTGGTGCTGATCGCAGTAAAAAAACTAAAATGCCAGCTGATATACGACGGTGAAGACGCACTGGAAATTTAAAACGACACAAAAAACAAGAAATCTCGAGGCTATGCATCCACCCTGAAGGAATGTTATCAAAACTGAGACGCAGCGCGCCGGTGCGTGGACAAAAAGGTTCGCCTCGCACCGGTTCGCCGTTCAGCCTCTAACACTCAGTAGCCCCAGCGATGACACTGTAAGTTCATAGGTCATTTCAAACACTGAGAAGCATTGAGAAGTAAAAACAGATCATTTCGAGTCTATGCCACTCCCAAAATCTGAAAACAATAAAACACGCACACACACACACACACACACACACACCAACTAGCCAAAAATGCAAAAATGCAAAAAAACAGAAAACATAACTCATTTTAAACACAGCAACCCAGAGGCTATCTAGATTGTATTGCAGTTACAGTAAACAGTGACAATACTGTTGCGAGTTAAGTACTATAGGGAATAGAAATCGATATCAAAATATCAAATCACTCTATGTACAGTAAAAGCTCAATTCAGTCAAAGCCCTAAACGTGCAGCCGCTAGCCAAAGCTAATCCGTACGGATTCAGAAACCCAACTCCGACACTCAATATCAAAACGGAACCGCCGGCAATCTTCCTCCGGTCCGTCCGATGAGCCCGTCACGTTCAGAGTCCGAAGGTTAAGTGCCGCAGGCCCGTTTAAATGTACAATCTATAAGCTCCTGCAGTAACGTCGTAGACTCGGGTTTTAAGGCACTAGAAGACGGCAGCAGCGGCAGACTCTGGCCCAGAGACGAGTCCAATCCTGGTTACTCTGCTCACTGGGATGGCTTAAGAAACGCATCTGAGCGGCTAGCAGGTGCTGCAAGGCAACGAAGATAAAAGGGAAGGGGAGGCGGAGCGCCCGGACAGCGAAGAGGACAAATCACTTCCTTAGATCTCTGAACGCCACTCGAAACACACGACAGGAGGTTTGATGTGCAAAGGACACATTCTTGATTAAAATCATCATCGTCATCGTCATCTGTTAACTCACTCATGATTCTCCCTCTTAAAAAGCTTTGACGTTTTAAAATCACGGTGGTCTCCTCTGATTGGTTGACAGAACGGCGCCGTCCTTCAGAGCGTCGGACGTCGCTCTCACACTCAAACATCATCATTTACTTCTGGCCAGAGCACAAAAACCATAAAACATCCTCTTCAGGATTGTTACTTCTTGTTTCTGATACATCATTATCTTCTCAACCACATTTTTTCCTCATCTTCATCATTACAATTGTCCATTTTGTGCTCTATAAGCTCTACCTGCCCAAGTCCCAGCCCCAATCCATTTTGCGTTGCCCTTCCGCACCAGAAGGGGGTGCCGCGCCCCCGCCCCCGCCCGGCTCCTCAGATGTAGCTGAACTGGGGGTGGTGGCTGAGCTTGGTGGGGCTCAAAGGGAAGCCGGTGAAAGCGGCCGGGGAGGCCAAGTAGGGGTGCGGACCGGGGAACGGAGGTTTGAACTGGTGGGGGTGGTGGGCGTAGCCCGCCTGGTGATGAGGGTGGATGGTCGGGGAAGGGAGGAGCCTGTGTGGGAGGGAAACAGGGAGGTGGGGGTGGGCGCTGATGCCCAGGGTCACCTGGTGAACTATGGCGCCTCCTTGGGGGTGAGAGAGACTGTAGCTGTGCTGGAGGAGAGGCGGAGGAGGGCGAGAAGGCAGAATGGAGTGGGGGTGGTGAGCGGCGGCGAGCGGACCACCGGGAGGGAGGGCGATCAGGGTGTGGGGGGGCAGGCCCTGGGTGTGCTGGGCGGCCGAGGTGTGCGTGGGGCTGCTGTGCGGCAGGTGTGTGAAGGCGTGCGTTTGGACCGTAGGGGGGATGAAGGCGTGTGGTCTCAGGGGGCCATAGTTGCCGTTCCACTCTTTGAAGCTGTGGTTTGAGCCGTACGGCGGCACCTGAGACAGAAGACAGACAACAGTCAGCAATTATGATCGTACAAGATACGGCGGATACAAATGAAGTTATCGTCTTCATCGATTTGAGAACAGCAGCGTTTGGACAACATGCCACAAAAGCCACAACACAACAGAAGCGTTTCCAGAGGACCTTTAAAAGTGACGCACAAGTGTTTCGGTTAATTTGACATCGATACATTTTAGCTCATTTTCAGAAACAACCGACGGCGGGACGACTCCAGTTACGTGAGTCGCAAACCGCCGCGGGTGTGTGCATCACTTTTAAGCGTCCCCTGGAAACACTTTGGTTGTGCTGTGGTATTTTCTACGTCCAACTGACGTAGATTTTTTTCTTGATCCACTTGTGTTTTGTCTATTTGCATGTGTTTTCTGAAGTTGCAGCGTGTTTTGGGTGTCGGCCACTGTGACAGCGAGCGTCCGGCTGAGGCTCTTCAAACCTCTGCTGCTCATTAGAGGCGGAGCAACAATGAGCAGCAGGAAGAGAGAGTCTGCCTCTGAGGTGCAGAGAAACCACAAAACTGTGTTCGGATCACGGTTCTTTCCAATTTAAGAAGTCGTTAAGAACTTAAAGTGAATACGTCCAAGTCCCAGTTCCGACTCAGCAGGGAGACGTTGCCTCTGACATGTGGCCCTGCTCGCCGTATTACCGCCGTATTCTCCTATCATAAGTTTGTTCGCCCCCCTTCTTACGTCATCATCATCTTAATAAGGAGGCTGAGGTACTCCAATACTAGCTAGTGAAATCATGCAGGCGGCTTTTCAAAGAAAGTTCTGCGCCAGGATCCAGGTCTTCTGCTTTAAAACACGATCAACACCAGGGCTGAGAACTGACAGATTGTTGCTCTACGGATGTTACATGCAGGATGATATCTGGGCTGGGAAAAAAGATTGTTTCAAGACTTTTCTCTGAAGATAGCAGCTACATTCATTTATTCTTTGGTTTTGATTCCGGGTTGAATACACTAAACTTGTTAAACTAAAGTCAGTTTTACAGGGTTAGGGTTAGGGATATCTCTGGGGCTGGAGTTTAGTCCGTACAAACTTAGGAACGCGGCGTCAGAATAAACATCTGTCACACCCTCAGCTGTTCTGACTTCCATAATAAACACAGCTGGTCGTTTTTTATGAACAGGAATACATTTAAAAAGGTTGAAGATTCGTTTTCATACACAAAAGATGAATTATCCACTTATTATTATTACTGTTATCTATTATTGTTATCGTTAAAAGAACCGGTCTGACCTGCTGCCCAATGACCAGAGGATGATGCTGCTGCTGCTGCCCACACACCGTTGGCTGCCGGGACAGGGGGGGGACGGATGGGAGGAGGGGCACAGAGGATAGAGTGCTGTGTGGTCCAACAAGGCTGCAGCGCCCTTTGGACCGGGACCAGGATTCTGAGGCTGGATCAAAGAGAAAGACAAGAGGGAGTCAGCAGTGGACGTGAATACTTTCAATGAGATGTAACTGGGCGTCATGTTTTGGCCCAGATGACCTTGGGGAGCGAAGACCAGATGGAGCTCTGCACATGTCGCGGACACGACGTGATGCCTCTAAACTCAGCTGGACATTTTCTTTCCTTAAGTGACCCTTTGAAGGAAATTAGAAGGTGCGCCGTTTACAATTTTCTCGGCCGATCACCGATTCCATCAAAGGGGGCGTCCCGGCGCCGATCCGATCGGCTGCACCTCTAGATGAAATATTAATACTAAAATAGGAGCATATTATGTGTGTGCAGCGTGAATTCACCGCCTAGCAACAGGCTAAACAGGCAACGCAACACAGTCAGAAAACCCGCCGCAAATATTACAACGCAAGACATCGGGTCACAAACCTCGAGTAAAGCGAGCCCAATCGGATGTGTGCATTGCTATTAAGTGTCCTCCGGAAACACTTCCCTTGTGTTGTGATATTTGCAGGGCGTTCCCCAAATAATGTGCATGTGTTGTCAGATTGATGAAGATGTTTTTCTTCATGTTTTGTCTATTTGCATGTGTTTTCTTAAACTCCAGCGTGTTTACCCCAGTGGTTCTGGTTAAGTTGGTCCGGGCCAGATTTGATTTAATTTCTGCTGCTGTGAACAAAAACATCAAACATTAATCAATCAGATGGAAATTTACCCATAAAACACTGCAGCCAAGAAACTACACGGTAGAATCCACGGCACTCAGGAAAGGGAGAGGAGCAGACTGTCGGCACTCAGAAAAAGGCACCTGAGGAATAAAGTCGATCCCTGGATTCTGATCTGTATCAGTTTGAAAGTCACTCTACCGCGGATGAGGACAGAACGGCGAAACTGATTTCAGATCAGAGCCTCGGGGGAAACTTTTGGTGCATGGCGAAAAACAGCAGGGGGGGGAAAAAATGGGATCTTACGCAATACCAAAAAGAAATGCATCCAACTTCCTCTCAGGTGAACTCCTGGCTGTTCAGAAACAAAAGGCCTGCTGGGTAAAAACCCTACTGCAGACATGACTTGTTGTCAAGCAAGGAGGGAATAGTTTTTGCAGTGAAGATAATCTGTCTTGAAGGTTTGATGAGGTTGCTCGAGGGATCAACAGGAAATAAAAGCCTCCACCATGAACCGCGGTGACTGATCAGATGAGGGGAGTTTCCATCATCTCCCTCTTTCTGCCAGATTTATAAGAAAACCCGCTTTGCCTGCAGATATCAGGTTCACTGATGCTTTAGAGTAGATGTTGATCAAATGTGACGGATGCACATAATTAATAGATCTTGTTTGTGACCCAATCTGACATGAGGGCTTTGCATCGGTCCTCTCTTTCTACTGGAAACTCTTTCTCTTCCTTGGATAACAGATATTTTCAAACAGAGGAGGGCGAGTGAACAGGTGTATTGGGCAACGCTAGCGTTGCCTCCTATGGATGCTTCTTTGAGGTATTGGTATATTGCCAGTTTCTTTTTTTGATCTGTGTGGTCTGATCACCTGCTGATGCCTCTACGACCCACTAGGGGGTGGTAAGCCCTTACTGCTTCCACATGACCTGCAGAGCAGAAACCACCAGAGCACAGGTGACAAACAATAAACCTGTCTGGGGATTAGTCGACAAAACGATATTATAAAGAGAGCATCAAGGTCTCTTATCCTCGTGAACGACATCATACAACAACAACAGAAACATACAGACAGAAACAGCTGCACCACATCTCCACCCACCTGTTCTCTGGTAACGCTCCTCCGTCACTTGAGCGTTGCTGTTCTGCATCCTCATCGGTGGGACCACCATTGTCCTGAGCCTGCGGGGACTCCTGTCCTGCACTATAGGGGAGGGCAGCGGCGCTACCACGGCGGCCAGAGGTGGGCGCTTGTTGCGGTTACTGTTGTCAAGGTAACGGAAGGTACTGCTGCCGTGCGGAGAGGTTGATGTGTCGGACGCCGGGGAGCCTTCAACTGTGTCGCAGCCGCTCTCGTGGCCGTCGTCCTCGGACATGCTGGACACCAGAGGAACAACGGTGAGCCGAGCGGAACATTGTACGCTGTTTCACTTTGTGGACCAGAATGTTCTCCATCGGTGTCATGAAAGGCAAAACTTAACTACCTGTTGGGTCTCTTGCAGGGTGAAACAGAGGGACTGGACTGGAGAGAGTTGGAGGCGAATGAGCTGGTGCTGAGGCTGCTGTCGGGGCTGCTGAGGGAACACACTCTCTCCATGGACACGCTGGTGTCTCTGCAGGCCTCACACACACACTCCTCTTTGCACCTTCACACAGGAGAACACAGGCAGGTCGTCACGGAAGCCCCAAACGATTCACATCTGGAGCGCCGAGAAGGAGCTCAACATGGATCAAATTAAAAGTCTTATTATCTGTGTTCCAACTCCAACCAGCTTTGTCTCATTCCAACCGGTAGTTAACGAGCAAAGTTAAACATCTCACCATTTCTCCCCGCACCCGCAGCGCCCTGCTGATCTGCCAGCAAGATTCCTCCAGCTGACACAGAACACACAGGAGGGCTGTTCTTCACACTTACAGGCAGAGTTTGTCTTTGATTGTGTTTGCTGGTTACTACCAGCGGAAAATAACACTTTTTTTTCCTTTGGGGGAAAAAGGCCTTTTATGTCCTTTTGAGGCTGCCATGTTTCATACAGTCCTCTGGATGGACAAACCAGATGCTGGCTCTGGAGAGGCATTCTTTGGAATTTTTTAAATTGTAGCTGGAAAAACAGTTTTGTGTTTGGACAAACGGAGGCATATTTATCATTCAGCACGGAGAGCCAAACCTCGCCATCCAAACAAACGTGAAGACTCATGAAAGGTTTAGAGTTGAAGGGAGATCGATCTCTCTAAGACTTGTTTTCTTACAGGGAAACTGTGACCTATAGTTTAATATATTTCTTAATCTCGTCATGTGACAGGCCGCCGAATGACACCTTGTTGACCTCAGGGGTCAGAAAAGCCACGCTAGCTTCTTTGATGGCGACGGTTGTGCCGATCTGTAAACTAAGTTGCTATCTGGAACTTGAACGCCACCATATTTTATGAACTGGACCTTTAAGATCGTGCTCACAGGAGTTCCTTCCCTCCCTCTGACATCTGGTAAACAAGTCTCTTTCACTGCACTGCGTATTTCTCGTTGTCATATTCTGGATTCTGTCTGTCTGTCTTGTTTTTATTATGAAACCTAGAAAAGGGTAAATGTAAAACTGATAAAATCAGTGACGCTGACTGTCAGTCCGAATGTTTTTTTGCTCTGATGTGATTTAATCTTTTCAAAATACGGGACTACTACAGCCCCAAATGACGGAAACATGTGCCTCTTTTATGAAAAGACTATGCATCTATTTGAGGAATGTGTATTTATATTTGTTTTTAGGAACCAGTCAGTGGCTCCGCCTTTTTTTCTGTTAACCGATAGCGTTTATTCCTGGCCTCCGGTTCTTCCTCATGTCTTCGAACGGGACTCAAACAAACTGGAATTAATCTCCTCCTCTTTCCATGATCTTTGATACTACTCACTCGCACAAATGAGGGTCTTCGTCCTCTCCCTCCTCCTCCTCACTGTGGATGCTGATCACACTGGGAGCAGGGCTTGGTGTGTCGCCCATCAGAACCGCCACATCGCGCTGTGGTTGACCGGGAACACGGAGCTGGCTGTTCCCATTTGGTGCCTCCTCTTGGAAGCAGCTTACTTCCTCCCCTCCTTCCTCTTGAATTTTGGATCGTCTGGGAACCACCAGAGGCGCCTCCCTCAGGGGCGGCTCCCGTCGTGCCACCGCTTGTCCGACTACATCTGCCATCTTTGGAGTCTGACATGTGGATATGTGGATGTTGTTGAGGTGGGAAAGGTTCCTTCAAGCAAAGAAATGACAAGTCAGACAGGAATGAAGATCCGTCGTCTACAAAGGCGCGACTGCAGAGCAGAACCTCACCTGTTGTGACCGTGTCGGTTCCGTTTATTGGCCGGCTGCGGCCACACGACGTGAGCTATGCCGATGTTGATGGGGTGATGGGCAGAGAGGGTGGACAGCTGATTGGTCAGGAGGGGCTGCTGCATCACGGAACTGTAGTGGCTGCTGTGGGGATGCATTTTCCTGTTAAAGGTATTTAAAGAATAAACTAAAAAGAAGTGCAAGAGAAATATAGTGCAGCATTATAAATTGGGTTAACGTCACACGGAAAAAGTGGAATCAGATGTGACGGTTCTGTTGAAAGGAAACAAAGCTTGCTGTAAAATCCCAAAATAACATTTAACATAAAACGTTAAAGGTTATTTAAATGCAGCAGGATTAAGCTGCTTCCCAGTATTTGGTATTCGTCACGCAGGTTTACACACGGATGTAATCCTGTTAGAAATCTGAAAATGAACTCGTCGATCGTTCATCCACCTCCCAATAATCAGACTGTTGAACAACTTTTACTTTATTTCTGTTGTTTTGGCTTTATTTCTTTTTGATCTTTCAAAATACAGGAATACTGTATTCCTGTATTCGGACTGTTTCCTCTGAAAACTGTGGCCCAAATGTCAGAAACATATGATCTTTTATCAAAAGACTATTCATCTCTTTGTGGAATATGAAATTATATTTGTTTTTCAGGAACCAATCAGGTGCTGTAAACAATCAGGAGCTCGGACTTTTCCCCCGATACTGTTATTGGAGACCGCCGGTTCTTCCTCGCGTCTTCAAACGAGCTGTATTTAATCTCATCTAAATACTAATATTATATACCTACGATGGAGCGTTGGGGTTAATAAAGCCCTTTCCATTTTATTCTAGATCGGCACAAAACCATCGTTTTTTTGTGTCTCTTGAGTTTGAAAGAAGAGGAACCTCCGTGACGTCAGATTGGGGTGACTCACCCCCAGTCGCCAATCCTCTGTGGGCAGGCTGTGGTGTCATTGGTGAGGGAGGACGGGGGTGGTGGAGGTGGGTGGGAGGGGGGAGGTCCCACTGGAGTCATCTGCTGCCAGGCCGCCGGGAGGAGGAGCTGCTGCCCCCGACTGGACCACGCCTGCTTCAGAGACGGGAGATCAGGGATGCTATGCCATCGTTCGTGGATGCCCACATTTGCATTTTTTAATTCCACAGACTCAAACAGTGTAAGAACACAAGTTACACACGTTTGGGCGTGCGTGTCTTTACCTGTGCAATTACACCAGGCCTCACAGGTAAGGGCTGTATGGGAGGGGCCTGAGTTACCATGGGAACCGAATACCCTGCTGGTTGGTTGAGGTTACCTTGAACAAAATAAATAAATAACATAAAACAAATGAATTAAATGACGAAACTATAAAGGCTTTCATTTACAGATAGCCTTGTTATTTAGGAAGGGAGTCGATTCAAGTTACGAGTGCAAATACGACACAAAACAAACAAACAAACGAACATCTCATAGATAAACTCCCCGAAGAAGTTCGATAGCTTTAAATAATTGTATTAGATGATCTAAGTGACTTAAGTATAAGACAAAAAAAATGAATTATGGCAAATTAGGTTGCTCAAACAATCACACGTCATCATTTAAGTAATATGCAGGGGAGGGGGGGCATACCTTGCATGGTGGGAGGACAAATAAGAAGGGCAGGTGGGAATGAGTCACTGCACCCAAACTGACCGCTGCCTGTTGCTAGAGCTATCCCAGGATGCAACACGGGTGGAGCCGCCTGGGTTATGGTCTGCATCGGGAAAGAGGGGGGGCGAGAGGAAGAAATGGCAGAGGAGGCACAGAAGAGAAAATATAGGGAGGAAAGTGAAATATGGAAGAAGAACAAAGATGGTGTGAGACAAAAACGAACAATAAACTGAATAAATAATATGATAAACAAATACTTATATTCTGATGGTACCATATAAGACCCTGTAACCTGAGGGGGGCAATCACGCGTTGATTCACAGTGCAAAGATACATTATGCCAGTAAATAGTAAGACATTTAATAAGGTCGTACGTAGAGGAGTGTGTGTTCACTGAAATAATCGAACATCGCCGCGCCGAATACCAGACGCCACCGGAATTGTTGCTGGTATAAAAAAAAGATCCGACTTTGGCGTCTGTCAATCAAGATCTTTGTAAGATCAATAGAATAACTAGAACATTTATCATGAAACGTTTATGGTCTGCTTTATCTACTTGTTTTATACTAGTGGCCCCATGTGTTTGATCACATCATCACGTGATCAAAGCGATCATCCGTCACTTAAAAACAACCCGTCAGAAGTTTCTGTCATCGTCAAACGATGTTTAAATGTAGGACAAACAACGTCGGACGGAGGCAGACGTGAATCAGTGTCTCCTCATAAATTCCTTTCAAAGAGTGCCTGTTAATATTAAGGTTATAATTAAGGGGTATGAAAATGCTGATAACAATGTGGTAACGACGCACAGAGGAGGATTCAGAACCTTTGGCGGATGTGAGAATGGAAGAAGCAACTCTTTGTTTATTTTTGCCCGTCTAAAACGGCACATGTGAGGCTCCTGTTGGAGGGTGGTGGGGGTGTGGGGGGGCACCATTTTCCTCCACAGCAACACTGACCACGTAGCTCTGCCTTCGCTGCATGTTCTAAAAACTGACCGATGAGGTCATGTGACTCAGCTGTGTGACACTGAACACCTTCAGTCAAACAGATGAGAGCTGAAAGAGATTTCCGATGTTAAGAATACCCATGCTCCAATTCACGTAGGCGGTTAATGAAGGATCCGCTGGTTCTGTACGATACCGTTGTTTGGTTGCACTCTGGTATTAAACGGACCAGGACAAATATTCCTACACTTTTGATGTATAATTATGGGCGTTGAGTTAGAGTTGTTGGATTTATGGCACCTTGTTTAGGAAATTTCCCCTCCGCTCTAACGTCATGTAACCGCACTCTAGTGCTGCGCAATACACACTCATAAAAAATATCTGAAACAGATGAAATGTTACCCAAAACTTAAACTGAAAAACATTAAGAGGTAAAACATGTCTGGGTCCGAGGAGGGAGGAAATGTGCCGGCAGTGAAAACACACACAGGGGGAGGAGCTCACCTGAGTGTGGATTGGTATGTTGCTGTAGCTCAGAGGGAGGCCGGAGGAGACGGCGGGAGCTACAGGGGGTCTGGAGAAATGAATGGTGTTCTGATTCAGGGCATCGAAGACAGCGTTAGTGGGCCAACTGTGGCATATGTCCATGATGTGGAAAGATGACTGCACACTGGAGGGAGCGGAGGAGAAGCATCAATCGTTACTTTTCACAGTTTAATTATCAATCAATGCAATTACTCCAATCTCTGAGTATAAAACGGATACTAAAAAAGTGGAATAGAAGAATCAGGAACAGAAGGTCATCCTTTTCAAAAATGAACTGCTGGACGACCTCTTCCATACGGCGTGATAATATCACCTGGGTTCCGCCTCCTGTGCTTTAGGAAGTCAAAGACGTAAAGTCGAGAAAAAAGGAGATGTTTTTGCAGCAGTCTTACTGGTTGCTGTGCGGGTAGTCAAGAAGATGAGTCATGGTGAGGAAGGGGTGGTTGAGGACACTGGAGGGAACGGTCCGGTCCTCAGCGGTGATCAGCAGCATGCGTTTCAGCAGTGACACAAACTCCCTCCTGTCGGCCTTCTCTGCTTGCATGTCGCCGTTATCATGACTCAGCACCAAATTCACCTGAAAGACGGAGGCGGGGAGAGAAGAGAGTCAAACAATCTCTTTCATGTAGAAACCATCCACGCCGGCCGGCTGACGGGTTTGTTTACAACATTCTCTCATAATGTGATCGTAAACATGTTTTAATGATAACGATGATGCGTGAGTTTCTGGCTAAAAAAAGAAAAAGAAAATCACTTCTTATTTTTCCACTTAAAATTGAGATCAAAATTCTCTCCAGGATTTATTTTTTAATGTTGCACAGAATACATCAACGCCATGACGGCGCCGCAGAACCAGCACAGAGCATTTATCATCTAGTTGACTTCAAAACACTTTGAAGAAAAATAATAAACTTATTCAAATGCAAATGGCAATCATCCACAGGCGTCATTTGCATATCTGGAGGCGGTAAACGTCGGAACAAGGGTTCTGTAGGACCTGTGGGAGGATCATCAAAGGTGTCGGACTCACGTGTGCTATGTCATCCAGACAGGTGAAGATGTACTTTCTGGCCTCTTTGGATTTAAGGCCCGTCTCTTTCTCGTGCTCTTCTGTGCTCTGTGTGGAGAGAAGACCGGATTAAAAACCTCTGCAGTGTGTGGGTGAGGTGTGTTTACGTTTTTGAGCTGCTGGGTTGGACACCGTTGAATGAAAAGTACTTGATAAAGTTTATTAAAACAGAACGCTGGCCGGTAAATATCAGGCTTGCATTCACTTAAAATAGTCTGGACTCGGCTTTGTGGGTAATCTCAACACAGTTTCAAACTTCCTCAGTTAAGGAATGTTTCACTTCTTCACTGCAACGACCTGCTCTTGGAATTTACAATCAAAAAACTTTTTTTTCCTATTTCATATCTGTGAGAATGCTCCCCTAGGAACGGGAGACTATTGATGATGATGATGATGATGCAAGGCTGACTCCAGGTCTGTGAGGTATTAATGTTCGTGCTCAGAATTGGTATGTAGGTACTTTTAGTCTCCAGGGAGCGTAGGGAGAGTCGGACTCTTTGGAGAAGAAGCGAGACGTCTTGGTCCCCTTGTTGAGCAGATGCTCGCCGGGCACGCCCTGAGTTTGAGAGATGTACCGGATCTGAGCGGAGACACAAACAGAGGGAGGAAGAGGAGGAAAGTTTCCAGAGAGGGATATTGAAGTAGAGTGAAATGAGGGGGGAGGTGGAAGGAGAGTGGATCGGACAAACACAGAGAGGGAAGTCAGACGTTAACGTGGCAGAATTTTACACAACTAGAAAAATGGAGTCAAATGACGGAGAGGAAACCGGTACTGTAAAAACTCATGAGGGAAAAATGAATATCAGTAAAGTTAGATAAAAATGTAAAGATGTATTGTGTTTGAAAGCAAACTCATTGAGCTAAAGTCAGTGTCAGAACTTCCTTCACTGGGTTGTAAAACTTGTGGACTGCTGTTCTGGAAATGTTTTCTTTTAGCAGATATGACTGCGACTGGTTTGCTGCATGTGTGGCTTAAAAATCAAAATGTGTGTGCAGCTGCTTGGTTGTGTCTGTGTCTGTGTGGTTGCGTCTGTGTGGTTGCGTCTGTGTGGTTGCGTCTGTGTGGTTGCGTCTGTGTGGTTGCGTCTGTGTGGTTGCGTCTGTGTGGTTGCGTCTGTGTGGTTGCGTCTG
>VRLP01001796.1:52500-111880 GCA_009660295.1 Lophius piscatorius | reverse complement strand
GCTGGGCAGCGGTGAGGACGGAGAGCTGGGCAGCGGTGAGGACGGAGAGCTGGGCAGCGGTGAGGACGGAGAGCTGGGCAGCGGTGAGGACGAAGAGCTGGGCAGCGGTGAGGACGAAGAGCTGGGCTGCGATGAAGGTCGGCGCCGACCTCGTCTCTTCTTGGGGACCGGTCTTATTGCCAGCCGGGTTCCCTCAAGAAGAGAGCCCCAATCAGCATCCACCACTGGGGCCCTACCAGTTACCTCAGGCGATGATGGTGGCTGAGGGTTAGCGGGTAGGAGGCCAGCGGATTCCGGAACCGCAGCAGAAAGAGGACTAGCCGACTGGTGGCTAGCAACCACTGGGGCTGGCGCAGGAGAAAACCCGACAGGCCGGGGCCGAGACCATGCCGGCAGCGCGTCCGGGTTCTCCACAAATGTCTTTATCCAGTCTGGCAGGAAATCCCACAGCCAGGGTTGGGCAGCGACCTTGCGCCGAGCGATCCGGAGAGCGGCCTGCTGTACTTCTTCGTGAGGACTTTTCACCCACTCAACGTGGATGCAGATGAGGGTATAGGTCAAGTCGTTGATCTCAATGTCCAGGGGTGCGTCCGCTGGATCCATTATGGCCTGTTCGTTCTGTTACACACTTCGGTGGGGTTTTGCCCGGACCCAAAAACAGACGCCGAACACGTAGAGCTGGTGCACAGTATCTATTTATTTGTACTAACTAACACGAGGAAAAACAGGAACTGAACACTTCAGGTACTCACGATACACTGTGAGGGTTTGGGACACGTGACGACACGAGGACATCATGCGACGAACAGGCACAGAAGGGAAGGTAAGGACAGACTTTATACACACAGACATAACGAGACAATGAGACACAGCTGGAGGGGAAACACAGGTGAGCGTGAGGAGCAATCACAAGACAGACACAGAGGGAGAAAGGAACACAGAGGCGTGACAGATTCATTGACTATTCTGTTAAGTCATATGCCTTTGTTTAGTTATGCTTCTTAATTTTTGTCTAATATGTTTTTATCGATTGTATCACCGTTGACCTATCCTGTTGGCTGTAATTAACTTAATGTTCAATAAAGCATTTAAAAAAAAAAAGCTGACGTCATGACTGATGTGCTCAATTCAAACCGGAAAGGATTTTCAGCTGTAGCTATTTATCTGATGAGAAGCCTGAGTGACACACCTTACCTCCCTGGCTACCTAACTTTTCTGAGTCATTTTCAACATCCTTGGTTTTTGTTACTGTTTGTAAAGATCCATGTTTTTTGATTCTTCAGGTAGACGGAACATTCGCTCTAAAGTGGCTCTCTTCATCGTTTTATTTTGGTACTTCCAATGATTGTCAGTGTAAGTTTGCATTTTAGCTGAAACTTTAGTTTTGTGCTAAATATTTAGGTCCAGCATTTAGAATGAAATGTATATAATATTTGGATTTAACATAGACCATTTGATTTTTATTGAACATTTATATGGAATCTTTACATTTAGATTTTGATTGAACTTTAAGACGTAGCATTTATATTTATATTTTAAAATTTCCTAGTTCATAAATATTGATTTAAATGTTATAAAAGATGTGACAAAAATTTGACACTGCTTTTTAAATGTTATTTGAAGTTAAATGTGGCAAAAAGTTGCTGTTAAAATCAGCATGTGCTACTTTAAGAACACTGCCCCATAGTGTAACACGTAGACTACACCACTGATCTTATTACATTGGAAAAGGAGGGTGCATATATTCAGGACAAACTTATTTTAAACACAGGGTATAAACTGCCCAAGCCTAAATTATACATATTAAATAGCCTAGTCTATAACTGGCTCTACTCTGGGCTGGGGTATATTCTGGACTACTACACCTGTTGGGTATCCACACTCAAAAACTCACAGACAATAAACAAAAGTCGAGTACGTTTATGTAAGTACACATATTGTACTGTATATAGCCATAATTCAGTCAAGACACAACAAATGTCTGGAGATATGACCAAGAAGGTAAATGAAAAAATAAGAAAAAAAAGTTAAGTGAAATTTTTGATTCTTCCATCACAATCCTGTTGTATCGTTGTCAACGTTAAGGACATATGGGAGCATGTGGGGGCTAACAGTTACAGCATTTGAACAAAAACATCTGTTTTCACATGTAGATGGACTCTATGGGAAGTATATCCAGATGAATTCTGTGTTGATCCACCTGCCGCTGGGGCTGAAACATGAGTTGGCCATCTTAAATGACCAATTATTTCCTCCAGATTCTGTAATTTCTTTAAATTGTTTTTACTTATTTACTTTTATTAACGCCATCTTGCCATATTTTTATTTCTTGTCAGGCCAACTGACTGACATTTTTATAAAGAAAGACAAAAACAAAACACTTTAGTTACTTTGTACTTTATTAATGAAGACCAAAATTATTTTGCATTTCTCATACAGAGAATATCATGTGCATTTTAATAAATAAATTTCAAGGAAACAATAATGCTAACATTGTCAAGCTTTAAGGTCAATTTTGTTCAAGCAGTGGAGAAATGATAGGCCCACTATAAGCCATTCAAGCCTTATAAAGACCCTGGCTGAAGCTACATGACTTCAGTGATCCGGACGCCCAACCTGAAATGAGAAACATTATTTCGACAACGGTATGCTATAGACTGTAGGCAAACAAAAATGCTTGCCCCTATGAATAAAATAAAAAAATGTTTTCTTAAGCAAAAAAGGTACCCTTAAGCAATTTACAGTTTGCAAAAATTGGCAGATTTAGTGGGGTATTAATCATCCAACCTCCCTAATGAGTCCATGGGTTTTCCTCATTATTAAGTATGCGTTCGCCATAATGTTCCAAAGCGTCCTAGTTTTGTCTGGCCTTCCTTTCCTATGCAGCTACCCTCGATCAATTACTACAACAATATTACACAATATTAGCACTATACTAATGTGTCACATTTTCAGGCTCTTGAAACTCATTAACAGCTTTCTTTCACATTGATGATACATTTCATTATCACAATTTCTGCAGGGGCTGTAGAATATTTCAAGATCACTCTAAAAGTGTTTTATCGGCATTTATTAGAGGGTAATATTCATTATATTCTTCTACAGAGTGTTAATTTGCTAAGCAATGCCCTTACTCACCGTTAAAAACAGGGAATATAACTGGAAAAAAAAAATGAATAAATGTTGCCATTACACAATAGAATACATTTTAAGACTGCTGTGTCGGCATACTCTTATGACGTAAACATGCAAAAACAAATCAAAATCACTACGAAAAGTTCAAACGGCTGACATATAGTTTGTGCATAAATCAAGTCAGGTTTTAAGATAGTCACTTGCAATGCATAATTTCTCATAAGCCAGCCAGTGAATCAGGGTTTGATGCCGAACTCCTTAAAATTCAATGAGTCCCCTCACATCACTATATTGGTGCATTCAATGGGTGGAAATTAGAGCCCTGCAGTGCGCAAGCAATTTATCTGCTGATTTCAAGCCATTCCATCGTGTCACAGCTTAAAGACTATTCTTAATTCATTCATCTGTTTTCAGAAACAGTTCATGCAGTGATATGTATAAAAGCATGAGTAGAACATGTTTAAGAGACAGGCATTTAATGAGGAGAGAAATTGACCCTCCTCTTCACTGAATAGACTTTCAGTTGAGACTAGTCTTTAGTCTGTCTAAGCTCATCGTCAAGTTGGCTCTTCTCACGAGTATACAGTGGTTCATGGTTGGAGGTTTTGTGTGTCAGTATGTTTTCGTATGTGAAGGAGCAGTTTTATGTATGTACATGTGTCTTTGCATGCTAGTTCCACCAAAAGAAGTGATTGAATTCAAGGTTTCCAGTGGTTGCTTGTTTAAAGCACGCTTTTCACTATTGTAGCCACATTTATGATATTTTTATTAATATAATCTTCTTTTATTTACTCATTTGGCAAATGGATGTCCTTGGATTTAGGGTTTGTATTCAGTTAAAATGTTAAAGTTCTGAAACTTAATTTAATTTTAAAAGAAAACCTAAATAAACATCACTCACTAACTCTTATTCTCCATGTGATAAACCAGAATGCTTGATTTGCCTCCACATTCTCATTTCAAGTAGGTTTTGTATCATAACACAGCTGATAATCCATCTTTGCTCTCGAAATTCAATATCATCAACATAGTTTTCGTTAATATCAAGTGATGCACTGATTGCAATTTACGTGGCTGATTCCGATCACTGATTCTTATAAAGTCTAACCTGCCACTACTGATTTTTTTCTTCAAAGTTTTAAAACCCTAATTGATAGCATACATGCACACACACATAAAGTGGGCCCGTGGCCGGCTCTGCGCTCTCACTAGCTTAAACCGGTCTGCTAGCGTTAGCTTCTTGAAACTTGATATGTTCTTCATTTTCAGATTTCCGAGCTGGTGGGATGTTTGTAGCCGAGATTCAACTGTATATGCGTGCCACGTGGCTCATCATGCGACACATGTGTGTAACCGGCACCGACTCACCGATCATATCAAAATAAGCTTCCCGGCACTGATCTATCAGCCGGCCCATCGACCGGTGCACCTCCATTAATAATATCTTGTTTATGAAAAACATAACCTTTTGTATAAAGCTATTGAAATGTACCATTTATCTTTGGATGAAAACCAAAGCCATTCCTTAAAAGAAAATAATTTGCATTTGCATTTGTCTGTGCACTGTGTCTTATGTGATTATGACCACATTCATTTACATTTTCTATGCCATTACACTTTTTATTTACCTTTGGTAATTTTAGTAACCCATAAAACGTATCTAACGTAGTAAGATATGTATAAAAATCACATAAAAAAGATATGTGGACATAATCACATAATAAAGAATTAAAACCGGTTGAATATCCGTATAGAAGGAAATGTCTTTCACTTGCAAAATTATATGTATAGAGTCCTGTAAAACCCGTTCAAGTGGCTTCCCAAACCATGTTGTTTACAGTGTGTCAGTGGGTGGGAAGTTATGTAAGCTGTATATGTGTGGACTGACTAAGAAAATTAGACTCTCCCTTGGGTTGAGGTTGAGCCTTCTCCGCCTTCTGTAGAAGGTCAATGGGGTCATTGGGTCCCTGGCATAGGAAGCTGAGATGTTCTTCCTCCGGCTCTAGTTTGCAATCACCAATGAAAAGTTCTGCTCTGTCCCAGTTGCTAAGAACACCACAGGCATCGCCATGTTCACTACTGTTGCTGAGACAATGGGAACGACTGATCAAAGGCTGGCTGAGATTGTGTGTGGAGAGCGATTTCCCAAGATTTCCTCCCCAGTTTGAAGGGGTTCCGTCTGGGCTTGATGAGAGGAGCAGCAGAGGGTCAACTTCCAGGCTCATGTGCCTCCTCCAGTCACTCTCAGATTTCAAGCTTGGCTTTTGTCGCATCTGCACCCTTTCTTGTGAAATACTTTCCTCATTGCCCGTTTCTTGGTTACCATCGACACTGGAACCCACAACTACATAGGGGTCCGGGCTCTCCTCATTCAATGTCATCCCGCCTGTCACATAATCTCTGACAGGGTCTGCAGGGCCTCGGTGTTGCGAGGGGTGCACCAGGGAGGGTAGTTGGAGAGTGAAACCCCCAGTTGTCGGCGGAGGAGGTGGCAGGTCGGGGAAGTGTGCTCTTTTGGTAGAATAGGGGCTATCAGGAGGCAGCAGTGGCGATGGGGAGAGTGAGGATGTGGAGGGGGGATAGGATGGAGGTGCTGAATCTGGGGGACAATCATCATCGGCGGGTGCTAGGATGAGGCGCAGGCCTCTCGGATTGCTGCTCAGAGAGCGGCCTATGCCACCACTGTTATCTCCTCTGTCTCCAATTGGTTCACCTTCCTGGGGAGAGGGGAAATCCCTACTGATGATAGAGCTCTGGTAGTCCAAATTGTGATGCTGGTGATTGTCCAACTCAAACAGGGGCAGGGAGGACAGGGTGAGTGCTGAGTGCCCTTTCTGTAGAACTTGGCGGTATACGTCCAGCAAAGAGTCCAACTTTGATTCGATGGACGAAACCTGGGACCAAAAAAATAAATAAATAAGAGACAAATGGAGGATGGTAAAGGGACCTATAGCTTCATGTCATACATTTTTACTGCAATGACAAATCTCTGGTGGTTTGATAAAAAAAAAAGGAGAATGAGTGTTTTGAAAGCCTCAGTAAGAGTCACTGGTTTGTCTCTGTAGAGTCTCATTCATCCTGGTCATGGTAATTCTCGAAAGTTGAATCTGAATTACCTGGATCTCGGTTTAGAGTTGAATAGTGGATGGTAGATGCAACATAAACACACAGGCCAGTACCTGCTGTGTCACTCTATAACTGACTGTAACACACATTGGGAATTACCAGAACCCAACTGCCGGGCTTATAATATACCCACAAAGGCAGAGGGAAAAGAAAGGTAACATAAAAAGGAAATGAAAACCTGCAGTTACCCCAGCTGTGCTTTCATCAAGTCAACTAGAATCAACTACATAGAATTTTCTCCCAGTTCACTTCAAATCCTGCATGACCCTTATACAAAAACTGATGTATCATAACGACACTCACACATAAACTGAGAAATTAAGTTTATGCAGTTCAATACAGCGAAGAACGCGCAGATCTGTATATAGGGGAGCGCCTGGCCCAGCACAGGTGAGTCAGCTTATCTGGACAGGATTCCGCAGTTCATCTGAAGGACAAGGGACACTTTGAGGACAACAGCGTTCACATTCTGGACAGAGAGGATAGACGGTTTGAGAGGAATGTGAGGGAAGCCATCTAGATTAAACTGGAGTTATCCCCACTGAACAGGGGTGGAGGTCTGCGCTACCACCTTTCTTCTCAATACAAGGCAGTCCCCCATCTCTCCCCAAGACGGTTTGACCATCATTCACACCTGGAATCACATTATGCTAATGACTCACATGATGCCTCTGCAGATAATCAAGACATCGGTGTCCTACGGAACTCCAAACAACACCTATCCAACCACATTAGTGATGCGTTGGAAATTATATATTTGTAACCGAATGACTCTGTGTGTATCAAACACCTGCTGGAAAGTAAAACCATGACTTCACAACAGTCAGGTAGAACCTATTGGATGAGAGGTGAAATGTCTTCAAGTCGAAACAGAAGTCCAGTTGCTTCGGATTCAACCATCAAAGAGGCAATGGTATTGGTCTATAGCTAAAATCTGCACCCTCCACATACATCTTTAACATTAATGGGTAATAAAATCTTGCATATGCATTTCTAAAGAATTTTGTTTTGAACTAACCTGTCTTTCCACCTTACACACACGGCCCAGCATGCTCATGCCTTCCAGAGTTTCTCCATCTGGGTGCAGTTTGTCCCTTATTTTCTTATCCACAGGATGCTGGCCTTTTCCCAGAATCTGATCCACTCTGATACACAGACACACACACAGACATTAACATGTTAGAAATTGATGATATCAAAAAATAAGCTAGCGATTAGTCATCATTTCAATTCATTAAAGGTTAAGCCACACACCTTAGGCAGCTGTAGCATGTTAAGATTAACGTTAGTAACACCTACAACACACATGGTATGGCTTTGTCATTCTTAAATGGAGAATCTACACGCGAGTATCTCTATTGTATGTCCATTTCTCAGGATCATGGAAAAAAAGCATTTTTCACATTGGACTTTATATAGTAATTAGTTTGCCTTTTTCTATGGGCTCTTGTACCAGTGGTGTAAAAATGATAACTTTCATTGCTGAAAACCCCCCTAAAAATTGTATATCACAAGGCATGATGAAATTAGATGAAGGCACAAGCCATTTGGCGTATGCATCTAAAAAAATCAGGTTTACAATTATGTCTACAAAGTCTACAAAGGGATCAACTTGTTGCTGGTAGTTGAAATCACATAAATACATATATATATACTATATTTACCATTCAACGTAATCAACTATGATTAAAACAAAATAATACTCATGTTACATTCTAGTTTCTCACGATGCAATGGGAGACAGAACAGTCAGGATTTTAACTAAACACATTAGTCAAGCAGCGGCTTGGATGGGGGACGTTATTATGGAGTGTATATTATGTTTACGGTGTTGGTTTTGGTTAAAATTACTGTGTTTTAATAAAAAATTAAATCAAGTAAACCTTGACAAGGCAACTGTGATGTAAATACCACTTTAAATGTAAGCCGAGGTCCGCTGATAGCCACTTCATCTTTTGAAATCAGGGGGGTATTTCAAGAAATGGGTTTAACAAACTCTTAGTCAATCTCTGAGCTCGGGGTTAAGCCTGAGATGAGGAACTCGAGATCTCCGGTTTCAGAACTGCTGATCTGAGTTGGTTCAATAAATTCTGTGTTAGTTAACTGCTACTTGGAAGAATACCTGCCAGCGTGCAGGTTAGCTTCACAGAGTAAGTTACCGTTGTAACCGTTGCTGCAGACTACATAATTCCGACTGTGTGTAATACCTTTTTCCCAATCCCAGTTCATAACATTGAATTATATTTTATATATTTGACATACTTGTATCGAGCCATGCATGAGCCAACCCCAGTGCAATACCAAACACACCATCTTATTTTATCTACCATAAAACCAAATCTAATAACATTTACACATAACAATGTTTCCCATATCTGCTGGAAGAAAAACTTTGGACTTGTGTACCTGTTTGGCACCCTTTAAAAGAAATGAATAGAATGAGATGCAAATTTATTTTTTATTATTACGTTTAATTCAAATTATTCATAAAAATCAAAACTTTTATCCAATTGGAATGGTTAATAGTAAAAGTACATTCTTAACATAACATAAAACAAGTATTTTTTTCTTTAAAACAAGAGTTCATAGATCAAAAATTATTTTGAGGCCGTTTTAAGGATAAATATGTGTTTTATGCTCAGAATGTAACCTTTTCTTAAATTTTGGCACTAGAGTTGGAGGTTAGACTACAATATATGTTAATAAAAGATCATGGGTATAAACAATAAAGACATTTTTAACAAGTCATTTCACTCATTTTTTAGATGGTGCCAATAATTCTGGAGGGCAACATACATGAAAACACCAAAAACAAAATCAGGCTCAAATATGTGATGCAAACGCCAACCATTCGGTTCCTTACTAGTTAATTATTTGCATCCCTACATATTGCACATGTGATTTCACAATCACTCAGACACCAGGCAGAGACACAATGGTCAGCATTATGGGATTTTACTGTTGGTTAAATGTAAGTTTAGTGAAAAAAAAGTAACCCTGAGCCAGGAAGTTTCCTCCTGTTGTTGCTGAGATAATAGTGGAGGGCAGGAGAGGACAAGTTCCTGGGTCTGCTACTCAGGCTAGGACCAGAGCCTGGTGCACTGGCCAGTCTATAGACAGGAGAAAGACTGGGTCAGTTCTCTCTCGTTCACACACGCACACACAAACACACACACACATATATACAAAAGCAAGCAGCGGAATAGGAACAAGTGATCAAATCCACTCCTACCAACAAACAATATCTCATATTAGCATGCAGATAATGATAGATTTAATAGATGACTATGATGATTATGTTTTGAATATTGACACCGGCATTCTTGATGGGATTGTTTGAAAACTGATAACTAGTCACACTCTAATATTTGTTTTCATGTCAAGACAGGAATTTAGCCTAATATTTGTCAGTTAATAAACCCAAAGTGGAAATGCTTCCGAGATACAACTTTAAATATAAGTAATACAGCTATACAATTCAGCACTCAACTGCTCTGCCTGTGATACATCCAGACAGTAAAAATTCTATTTTCTGGAAAATGAGTTTTATTTTTCTCTCAACACTTTGATTTGAGATTTCCAAAAAAAACTTTAAGCAGCCATATAGTCATCCAAAAGTAAGGGCATTTTTTTTTTATCATATTATGTTATATTATATTATATTAATCACACAAACATATCAACAGAGGAATAGAATAAACTTCAAAGTAATATACTCCTTTCAAGCATGTCGAAGGGATTATAAAATGTAATATAATTTAAAACATATATTTATTCATCTTCATTTTAAACAAAATGTTCCAACTAATATTGAGGCAGATTTCTCCAGTAAAAATGGTTTGCATAATATTCAAGCAGAGGAACAATATTGTGTTCTTATTTTAAGAGTAACACCACTCGCACAACTTCTCAATTTATGACTGTCAGCATAAAGTCAGCTAATAGAGTAAGACTTTTAATGTCTTGTAATAAATAATGACATTTGTGTCTAGTTTGGAGGACCATTATGCTTCCTAAGGTGCAGTAATTCTGAGCACACTGGCATCACATCAAGCGTCGAAATTCACTCAGCACAGTAAAACATAAGATGATAAACCAAAACCTAACATTTACTTTTTAAAAAATATCTTTTGTCAACATGAATGCCCCGATCCTTAGGTGTACCATTCGATAGCGATTCTTCATGCATCTAACATGGAAAACGAAGATTAATTAGTTCAAATTAGTCCTGGATCGGGTTTTTAACATGAAAATGATTTAGAATAAATGCCCTGCTTTTCTAGGTAGCACAAAGCAGCTTGTCTCATGTCTACAGTCACCTCCAGCTGACATGCTTAGTTGAGGCCCTCAAGGGGCCAATACCAGGGTAATAACAGCTTTCAGCCTTACCTGCACACACATTTAAGAACTATGATATTACTAACTACTAATTACATGAAAAGGCATAAGATAAGTAAGTAAAAGTGAATAATGATTGAATGATTCTTGTTGTGTGTAATCAGACAAGTTATTTTCTGCAAACATTTTTTCAGCTGCAATATTGGGTCCAGCTGCAATATTGGCATATTTTAACTTCCAAAAGTGGTGGGCAAATGCTTTGTAATGAATGACGAAGGTATTCCTGCCTGTTGCTTAAATAAGCTTTATAAGGCCTTAAGTGAGAAAAGGCTTTTTTACAATAAAGGGCAGACTGTATGCTGCTTGACCCAGGTGTGACAATCTCATCAAGCTTTGGTTATGTTAGCACGGAAGCACTTGGGGAGCAGATCAGGGTGGTGGTAATTCTAACCCAGATCCGGACTTTTTTCTCCGGGCCGGGCTGTAATAAGAGTGAAGGGCAGGAGAGGAAAAGGCCTTAGAACGGCTGGTGAAAGACCTTGGAGGAGGACCCACTACAGTGTCCAGTCTGGGAGATAAAAAAAAAAAAGGCACACATAACCAGTACACACACACACATTCACACAAAGACAGTTTGAAGTGAGACAGTGGTCAAACATTTTATAAATATAAAAGGGTTGTGTATGAAGTGATTACTATTATTGAGCTAGGAGGAACCCCGGCAACAGTGGTGGACACACCCACCGATACAAGCCCTTTGTAAAGAATGTAAGATTTCTAACAAATTAACAGAGAGATATCAAAAAATGTAAGCATAATGAAAAAGTTCCCATGTGTGTCTCTGTGTGGGGGTGTGCAGAGTGTACTGACCTGGTCTGAAGGCTCTTGATGCGACAAAGCATGTCCAAATGTCCTGCAGAGTACTGCTCAATAACATCCTTCACGTCGTACGGACGCAACGTCTCCTTAAACTTCTTTTTTGCCACGTGGAACTTCATGATCCTTCAAACACAAACACACACACACACACACACACACACACACACACACACACACACACACGCACACACACACACACAAGACAACTTTTGTTTTAATATATTTTTTAATTTTGATTTATTTCGGTCATATTTACATTTCTCCCTTTCTCATATGCACACATGTATATTTACATATGTACAACGAACCAACGTTCATATAGACATGTATATATACAGATACAAATACAGTCTTTTTAAAGACTTTTTTTTAATTATGTCTACCCTTTTTTACATATCAATTTTTGTTTTTGTTTTCTCCCAAACTATCAAAAGCAAAGACTGTTGAAAAGATTCATTAAAACATAAAGATATTGACAAAGATACAAAAAAACTTGGTCTTTACTCTTCACATACAATATATATATATATATATATATATGTAGTTACACACATACATACACAAACATACCATATATATATACACACAGACATTTGAAATCTATTTAAAGGTTCTAAATTTTTCATCATTTAGGATAATATACTGCACCAGAGTTTTATAGTTATCAACCATCTTATTTAAAAAAAAAATGTAATTGTAAATTGTATTACACGTTTGAATTTCTTAACTTTTCTTGTCTGCATGTAAAGAAATACAGATGTGTGTTTAAAAGACTGTCAGTTAGCGATTTAATGTGGAGTAAAGATATTGTGACTGGTTTTATTTAACCATGCTGACGCCATGTCTTTAGAAAAGGCACCAAGAGACATATGTTTGAGGTTCGTACATATATTCATGCTCATGTAGGATCAATTGTCGAAATACTAGTTATTGTAAGGTACATTTTTCAGTTATCCAATTCTTGAGTCACGGTCTGACACAGCTGAACTTTATGCTTTGATAATTGTACAGAAGTGAGCATGCTTGATCAGGGTCCTCAGCATGGTGAGCATGTTGCTTGGTTGTTATTAGCATGGGGGCATTTTCATTGTTAGCCGTCTGTAGCAGAAGGGCAGACAAATACTGAAGTAGCCACAAAATCAAAAGATAGAAGAGGAAAAAAAAAGATGTAATTCCCAAAATGACCACTAGAGTGCAGCAGCAGACCTGGGAAAGCCAGAGGACAGTTTTTGTTTTGTTTTACTTGTTAATCTTTTTTTTAGAGTATGATAAAGCAAAACATTATCAAAGTTTCAAATATCTCACGGAGTACCTGTTGATAAGCCAAAGTTCCCTGGTTCCCTTGGCAAGTGCATAACAATCAAAATGAATGATGAAGAAACCTGAGTGTGATCTTCAATCTGGTTCTATTTGGTGAAGGAGCCATTGCTGGGTGAATAATATTGATACAGGTAAGGGGATCTAGGCACTCAGTGCATCTCGATTCCCCAGAGGCTTCTGCTATTGTCCAGTGGCCGTTTTTTCTCACTGTCTAAATGGAAACAACACTGACAGAAGACCCTCTGTGATAACAGTCAAGACAGGGGAGGGCTTGTCCCACCCTCAACCTGACACCCTGGGAAAGCCCTAGGCTCTGGATGCCCATGGAGGGAACCTGCTGGGTGGGCAGCATGAGCGGTGTTGGTTGGTGGTTTTCTTTTATGTCCCACAACAGAGAAACAGTGGGGCTGATGATAAAGGGGGGTGTGCTTGACCACACTTTGATTTATTAAAAAACATGAATTTGGTTGTATTTAAAATCACTCTAAACCTGAAATTATAATACATTTCCAAAACAAACAATGTGATACCGTTACCAAACTTTAGGGGGTAACGTTGCAGAAAATAATTTTTGTCAGCTAGATTCTCCTGGGAAATTTTGCGGAACTTGTACAACGTTAAAAACTTCCAATTTTGAGGTGATAAAGTTGGATGCCATTCATGAGCCATGCTGGGTAGAAATGCAGGTAGATTATGGGAAATATTTTAGCATTAGCTGTACCTCCTATTCCGAGGTATTTGTGTGTAAGTCTATGCTTTTAATCTTTATATGTCCATTTCTTTTACAAAGGTTTCTCTTGAAAAAAAGATTCAGAACTCAATACAACTGCCTGTTTAAATAAAGGGCAAAACTAAATCTGTGCACAGGGTGATTGTATTATCAAAGCAATAAATGCACAGAGTCATAAATTGATTTCACATTACCATATATTAGTCTTTGCATTGAGTTATTTCTAATGAGTGCGAGTAAATATATTCAAAATTCTATGCAAGATGGGTGTCTTAACTGTAGAAGAATAAAAGTGAACCAAGAGATTAAACAGTATAATGGATAAAATGAGGCTAGCATCAACTGAACTCTAATGAACCTGCAGAAAGTTATAGGCTGTATTTGATCGAAATGACCATTTTCACATTCAAAAATATGAAAAGGATAAGAGGAAGCAACGGAGTGAGAGAATCAGTTGGCGCCAGTTGAATAAACATTCACTCAGAAGTTGCCGGTGCCATTGTAAGAGAGCATTGTCTGTTGAAATACTTAGATACACTCACACACAGGAAGAATGAAAGACTCTCAAAGATGAACCCTCAAAAGCATCAAAGAGGTCAGATAAAGAGCGAGAGATGAGAAAAGGAGTTCAAAATAAAAAAATAACTGTTCATTGGGAACAAATTATTATGTACGTCTTTTCACTCACACATCCAGAGATACATTTATAACCAAAATTTCAGACAGTCTTTGAAGCAAAGAGTAGTTCATGAACCTTCCGATCAAATTAACACAAGTCATAAACATCTTCAAAAAAAAGGTGGAAGGCCATCAATCACTAGAACACATGACATTAGTTCTTTGAGGTCATTTGTTAATTCATTTAGTAGGATGTCACTGAGGTGTTGGGATCATTGGGAAAAAAATCATAAAGGAAGAGTTCATAAGAGATGTAGAATCAATAAGATAACCTTTATCTGGTCCACAAGCCATAAAATAAATAGAAATGGATAACACAGTAAATCATAAATGGGCCTCAGTGGCCTGACTGAGCTAAAAAAATCATTCCACCAAAACCAGGACACAAATCATTATGGATTGAATGGCTATAGTTGATCAAAAGCAGTCATTTAGGAGAGGTGGAGGGAATTCACTCAACAGCATAACTTAACTTTCTGTCTGCTCAGTTACAGTGTTGCGTGTTGCATACGTATGAAGCAAATCACCTGACATTATTGCATGGATGCAAGTTTACAAATACAGATGTTAGCATATTTGCATTGTAATGAATCCTGTACATCGTCTGAATTACAGGTCCATAAACATTTCAAAGATTTTGTTGATTTATGGATGTGTTCAATACAAGAGCATCAGTTGAAAGACCTGAAAAGACTGTAGCTAGATCTCACCTGACAGCTCTGATGACAGCCTTCAGGGGGGCAGAAATATCCTCCACTGTGATGTCACAATGGCAGCCACGCTCATCAAGGGAGTCCTCCAAAGGCATACCTGTGTCCACTGAGAGAGACAGAATGCTGTTGCATCAATGAATATAGTCCTGTGCAAAAGTATATACTCTTAAAACCCAAATAACGTCTGATGTCTTGACAGGAGTCTGCAAAGATTTCTCAAAGTGATATTGCAGTGTTCTCCAGCTGTTTTAAAGTTACCCTGTTTGGTAGAATCATAAGAGATGGGTAGTTTTTTGTATATATATATATATATATATACACACTGATCTGAAAAATTAGGGGAACACTTAATCATCGCAGTATGACACCAAGCCAGTTGAACTTCAAGGATATCAATCAGTCCATTTAAGAAACTAAAAAACGTATTCATTGTGTTATTGTGAATCAGTTTCACTTGTTTTGGTGCAAATGTCAGTGACAACAGGAGCAACCCCCAAAGGTTATGGTTCTGCAGGTGTTGGCCACAATCCATTTCTCTCTACTCATCCTCCTTGACTGACACTTCTCTAGTTTTTTGTTCTGCTGGTGTTTTTGTCATAACTTTTGACATGAGGCAGTACCTGCAGCCCCCTGACGCTGCACAGGTACGCTAGTCCAGCTCCTCCAGGATGGTTTAACCCTGTGTGCAGTTGCAAGACAGTTTGCTATGTATCACTGCAAAGCCTCAAGAGCATGGAGGAGATGCCAGGAGAAGTTATATGAGGAGAGCTGGAGAGGTCCGTAGAAGGACACCAACCCAGCAGCCAGACTGGTATCTGCTCCTCACTGTGAGGAGGAACAGGAGGAGCAATGACGGAACCCTACAAAATTACCTCCAGTGGGCTACTGGTGTGATGTTTCTGTTAAAACTGTCAGCAATAGACTGCATGAGGGTGGCATGAGGGCCCGGCATCCTCTGCTAGGACCTGTGCTTACAGCCAAGCATTGTGGAGCTCAATTGGTGTTCACCAGAGAACAAGAGAATTGGCAGGTTCTCCATTGGTGCCCCATTCTCTTCATAGATGAGAGCAGGTTCAAACTGAGGTCATGTGGCAGGAGTGCCTGAGTCTGGAGACGTTGTGGAGAACATAATGCTGCTGCATCATCATCCAGCAGGACCGGTTTGGTGGTGGGTCAGTGATGGTCTGGGGATATCCTTGGATGGTCTCAAAGACCTCCACGGGCTAGTCAACGGTACCCCGACTGCTGTTCGGTACCAGTATGAAACTCAGACCAACTATCAGACCTTACACAGGTGAAGTGGACCCTGGGTTCCTCCCGGGTCCACTGGGAGGAACCCTAATGTATTGCAACTGTTTTGCATCCGGAGCATTACGTCACGACGATGGGCATGCGCAGATACAACTCAAATTGATCGGAATTAGGCTGTCCATGTAAAACCACCTATAGACTGGTCCTCATGTTCCACAAACCTGAATCCACCTGAGAAACTCTGAGACGTTATGTATCGCTGAATCAGACGCCACCACCACTGACCACAGACTGTCCAGGAGCCATGATCCACGTCTGGGAGGATATCTCCCAGGACACAGTCCTCCAACTCAACAAGAGCATGCCCAGTCATTTTCAGGAGGTCCCTTTGGAATGTGGGGGTCAAACACACTCCTGGGTCAGATTATGAGTTGTTGTGATGAAATTCACTGGAGTTGGATCATTCTGTGATTTCAGTTTTTCACTTTGATTTTTGGGGTAGTTTAGAACCCAGCCCAAACCCAAGGGTTTAATGATTTTGATTTCCATTGAGCGTTCCTGTGTAATTTTGTTCTAAACAAATTACGCAATATATATCAATTAAGATTTTCAACTTGAATGTTTCTTTCCCCAAGATCCTGACAGTGATCTAAGTGTTCCCTCAATTTTTTTGAGCAGTGTACTTACCCAGCCACAAAGGGGTCCCATGCTAATGTACTCCAAGTGCAGGTCCCAAGCGAGGATAAATGGGGAGGGTTGTGTCAGAAAGGGCATCTGATGTATAACCCATGCCAAATCAGTTTGCGTAACACGAAACTTACATCCAAACCGGCTCAGTCCGGGGTTAGGCCCGGGTTAACAAAGACCGCCGCTTTAATATTTAAATAACAGAGTGCCAGCGGAAACAATTGTCGGTCGAGGAAAAAGAAGATTGAGAGGGGGGAGACGTGGCAGGAAACAGCGAAAGATGCGGCAAGGTGTAAGGGTGAGAGTAGGAACTTTAAATGTTGGCACAATGAAAAGGTAGACAACTAGCTGGTATGATGGAGAGAACAAACGTAGATATACTGTGTGTCCAAGAGACCTGGTGGAAAGGCAGCCAGGCTAGAATCATTGGAGGAGGGTATAAGATGTTTTACCATGGTGTAGATGGGAGAAGAAATGGGGCCGGCTTGATTCTGAAGGAGGAGTATGTGAAGAGTGTTTTGGAGAGGATGACACTTTCAGACAGAGTGATGAGAGACAGAAATAAATTTTGTGATCGTTGTCAGTGTTTATGCTCCACAAGTTTGTTGTGAGTTCGAAGAAATGTATTTCAAGAAGAGGGAGGAGCACAGGGTGACATATAAGAACAGAGGTACGAGCACACAGGAGGGCAACATCCTATGCAGAAGATGTACTCTGACGGCTGACAGGGGAGAACTTAGCCAGACAGCATAGAATAGTAGTATGTAGGAAGACTCTGGTGGTGCAACAGAGGCAGAGCGCAAAGGTAGAGCAGAAGATCAAATGGCGGAAGTTGAGAAAGAAAGGCTTCTGTGTGAACTTCAGAGAGTGGTTGAGACGGGCTCTGGGTGGTAGTGAAGAACTGCCAGATGACAGGGCAACCTCAGCATAAGTGATGAGGGAGACAGGTTGGAAGGTGCTTGGTGTCTCATCTGGACAGATGAAAGAAAATAAAGAGACTTGATGGTGGAATGAGGAGGTTCAGTAGAGTATGAGTAGGAAAAGGTTTTCAAAGAAGAAGAGGGATTCATACCAAGGAAGAGTAATACAGATGCGCTGTTTGCTTTGAGAGTGCTGATGGAGAGGTTTAGAGAAGGAAAGACGGTGTTGAATTGTTGGATTTAGAGAAAGCGCATGACAGTGTGCCCAGGGAGGAATTGAGGTATTTCTTGAGGAAGTCTGGAGTGACGGAAAACTATGTTAGAGTAGTACAGGATATGTATGGGAGCCGCATGACAGCAGTGAGGTGTGCAGTAGGAGTCATGGATGGCTTCAAGGTGGAGTTGCTATTGAGCACTGAAGATGTGAAGATTATTTTTGGGAGTGACGAGGATGGACAAGATTAGAAAGGACAACATCAGAGGGACAGCCCAGGTTATACGTCTTGTATGAAAAAGTAAGAGAGGACAGATTGTGATGGTTTGGAAATCTGAAAAGGAGGGATAGTGGATCCATTGGTAGAAGGATGCTGGAGATGGGGCTGCCAGGCAGGAGAAAAAGGGAAGTACCAAAGAGGAGTTGTCTGGATGTGGTGAGTGAAAACATGCAGTTGGTTTGTGTAACAGAGGAAAATGCAGGACTGGGCAATATGGAAAAAATGGATGCGCTGTGACCGCCCCTAAAAGAAACAGCCAAAAGAAGAATATAATAATTACCGGAATGTGGGACAAATACAGAAAGACAGAAAATTAAGAACAAATAATGGAAAATTAAAAGGGAAAGATAAAAAGTGAAAATGATTGCATGGTTTGAAGAGGTTCTAAAATCACTTCAAATAACTGACACATGGGAATAAGAGCATATATTAGCTATTAGCAAAGTCAGCTATTTTTCTTATTACGGTAGTTTGGGATTTTCTATGAGATATGAGAAAAAAACACATAGCATCTTGTGCTGTATACAGTTACGAAACACACATACACACGCCGTTCTCTAATTCATACGACGAGTTCTAGTCAGTCCCTGCCTTAAGCTTGTACGTTTAAAATATAAATGCAAACTGTTCGTAAAAAAAGTTTAGAAGATTCAAGATTTTGTTGAAGATTTTGCTCATGTTTACGATTTAAATTAGGAAAGCAGTTTTGTAAATATGACGTTGTGTTTGCAATGTTGGGTTTCCTTAAGCATGTTTCACCATGTTTTTAAGTTTATTTAATTAATATTTTGGCTTAAAGTTTAAACCAATAGCAAAAATGTAGGTACACGTCACCCCATTATTTATGGTAAAAGATTGGGAGAGTGTTTAGTTGTCAAAAGTTACGTTGCCTCATACCTGATTGCACACCATAATCAGAATCTAAAATACCATCATAACCAGCAAGTCGTTTGCTTTTGTCACTCAAATCTGATCGACATACGGTCTAGATGATTTATTTTCACAAAGTGCTTGAGTTAAAATAAATAATGCTTGAGAAGGACTTTATGTTATGAACACATTTTACTCACTTCACATATGTAAGAAGGTTGTTTAGTGTCTTGGTTCTAATCCAACTGGGAGCCTTGGGGCCTTTCTGTGTTGAGTTTGCATGTTCTCCCAATGTTTGCCTGGATTCTCAGTGGCTTCTTTGGATTCAAAAAAACATGCATAGGTTATAGTTGAATGAGTTATTTTAAATTGCCCTTAGGTGTGGATGTGAGTGTGAATGTTGGTTTGTCTGTGACCAACTGTCAGCTGGGCTATCTGTTGGCTCTTGCCTCATACCACCCTCCTCAGGATTAGTGCTTACATAGATTAGATGGATGGATATTTTAGGATATTGTCACACTGTTACTATTTAAAACACATTTTCATGGGTCTTAAAATTTAGTCATTGGGCTGAACAGAGATGCTGAAATGAAAGGCGTAAAAGACAAGCATTTGGGAGATATTCGGAGATTTGTTTGAGATGTTGGTAGATTTAGAGGCTGGCAATAACTCAGAGGCTGAGGTTTGCGCCCTCTGAGTGCTTTTTCTATTTTCTTGTTATAGAGCGAAACTGTTCACTAAATGAAACTTACCCCTCAAAATCTATATAATTATATCCTATTATACACTATCTGAACGTATTCAATATGTTCTATATTTGATTGTTCTGGTAAACTAAACAAGATTTACAGTGAGTGAAATATCAAGACCAAAGATGCTTTTTGGGGGCTTCTTTTTGATCAAATGTAAGAATTGTGATTGACATGTGCATCATCTTGCCTCACTGTATATTTTATGATGGTGTACTATTAGCTTTCATTCAAAGTAAGTTGGACATACACAGACTGTATTCCTCACCGTCTGGGACAGCAGTACGAGTCTGACTCTTAAGCCTCAGTGACGGCCTGAACCGCGTCCGATCGTTGAAGCTCCAGCTCTTCTGCACTTTCGCCGGGCTCCCGCATATTAGCTCGGTTCCTCCCACCACCTCATTGCCAGGGGAAGACCGTTGGCGCTCGTTGATGGAGGTCTGTCGGCTCTTCATGCTCTGACCACGAGGACTTGCCATCCGGACCCGCTCCTTAAAACTCAGCTTCTGACTGCATGGATGAAGGGAGAGAAGGAGATGGAGGAGGGTTGAAGGGGGTAAAGGGGAGATGGGGAATGTTATAGAAGTGTTGAACCAAAAAGGGAGAAGGTGAAATTGGAAGAAAAAACAACACATTTAAAGATGGAATAGATAAAGGAAGACAGAGAGAAATAAACAGAGAAAAAGTAGATGTTGTCAAAAGAGTTTAACCCTCAGAGACAGAGGTCAAAGTTCAGAGCAAAGGCACAATCTGTTGTTTCCTTCAATCCAAACATCATCCATCCAAGTGGCATGCCAAAAAACCAATACAACGAAAAAAAGACATCAGTTTCTGATCCTCACCCAGTAATCTACTCATACATTCTCTTTGCAAATAGTATGTTAACATTCAGGTGCTGTTTAAGCTTGTGGGGAGTCCTGGGCGAACCTCACTTTCAATTATGTCGTGAGGTTTTTGTTTCGTTATCCTCCGCTTATCCGGGTCCGGGTCGCGGGGGAAGCAGTATCAGCAGGGAAGCCCAGACTTTCCTCTCCCCGGCCACATCCACCAACTCCTCTGGGAGGATTCCGAGGCGTTCCCAAACCAGCGGAGAGATGTATATCTTCAGCGGGTCCTGGGTCTACCCCGGGGTCTCCTCCCAGAATGACATGCCCGAAACACCACCCCAGGGAGGCGTCCAGGGGGCATCCTGACTAGATGCCCGGACCACCTCAACTGACTCCTCTCAATGCAGAGAAGCAGCGGCTCTACTTTGAGCCTCTCCCGGATGTCTGAGCTCCTCCGCATTTATCCGCGAATGATGGACCGGTAAATCGAGAGCATTGCCCTTCGGCTCAGCTCTCTCTTCACCACAACGGATCGATATAGCGTCTGCATCACTGCCGCCCCGATCTGTCTGTCCATCTCCCGCTCCCTTTTTCCCGCACTCGTGAACAAAACCCCGAGATACTTCAACGTCCCCTTTCGGGGCAAAAACTCCTCCCTGACCCGGAGTAAGCAATCTACCCTTTTCTGGCTGAGAACCATGGCCTCAGACTTAGAGGTGCTGATTCTCATCCCGGCCCCTTCCCACTCGGCTGCAAATCGTCCCAGTGCGAGCTGGAGGTCAGTGTTTCAAATGTGCCAATAGGACCACATCATCTACAAAAAGCGGGGACGGGATTTTAAGGCCACCAAACCCGACACCTTCCGCCACTTGGCTGCGCCTAGAAATTCTGTCCATTAAAATTAAGAACAGGATCGGTGACAATGGGCAGCCCTGGAGGAGTCCAACTGCAACTAGAAACAAGTCTGACTTACTGCCGGCAATGCAAACCATTTTCTGACTCCGACAGTCCAGAGATTGGACTGCCCGTAGCAGTGAGCCATCCACTCCATACACTCGGAGCACCCCTCAAAGGATGTCCTGAGCCTTCTCCAGATCCACAAAGCACATGTGAACTGGTTGGGCAAAGTCCCATGTCCCCTCCAGCACCCTCGAGAGGGTATAGAGCTGGTCCAGTGTTCCATAACCTGGACGAAAATTGCATTGTTCCTCCTCAATGCGAAGTTCGACTTTTGACCGAATTCTCCTCTCCAGTACCCTGGCGTAGACCTTCCCAGGGAGGCTGAGGAGTGAGATCCCCCGATAATTGGGCACATCCTCTGGTCCCCCTTCTTGAAAAGGGGAACCACCACCCCAGTCTGCCACTCCAGAGGTACTGACCTCGATGTCCAAGGAATGTTGCAGAGTTGTGTCAGCCATGACAGCCTTGCAACATCCAGAGCTTTCAGATACTCAGGGCGGATCTCATCAACCCCCGTGGCGATGCCACTGCGGAGTTGTTAAACAGCCACAGCGACCTCAGCCCCAGTGATGAGCAGACCCACCTCCAAGTCATCCAGCTCTGTTTCCTCCTGGGAATACGTGTTGTTGAGACCGCAGATCAGCTGATACGACTACAAAGTCGATCATCGATCTGCGACCTAAGGTGCACTGGTCCACCAGTTCATTACTGGTGGACACCCAGTCCACCAGTAACGAACACCATGTTCATTCCAGAAATGAATGAACATGGTGTTCGTTATGGACAAACTGTGACTAGCAAAGAAGTCCAATAAATGAACACCACTAGGGTTCAGAGGGATTCCTCTCTGCAGGCAGAAGCCTGCCAGCTCAAAATCTACAGTTCGGGCGCTCACTCTAACGTGCTTAATCGACCCACTTGACATGAGCAATAGGAAACCGATGAGTAGTGTAATCATTCAGATTTAATTCATCATCACTTAACCAATTTCGACACTACTTTTAATGAATTAAACAATTTTTCAGGCCCTGAACAGCCTTAATATTGTCCTATGAGAGAGATCAAATCCTTACAGACATAATAGAATAGAATAGAGCAACTTTATTAATCCACAAAAACATTTTTAGCTTGTAAATATTTGTAAAATCTGTCTAACAAATTATAAAGATCCTATCTTAACCAGGGTGCCGTCATACCGTTAAGATGATGCTTGCATTATAATATTAATTGATATTCCAAAAGAAAGACAGGCTATCATGAACATTAGATGCCCCTTTCTCCATGCCAGCGGAAACGTATTATGTGAGGCACAGCATCACATACAACAATTAAAAAAAAAAAAAAGAGCTCTAGAATGCGATAACTCTGAATTTGAGCCATCATCCGCATCATCCATTGGTAGCTTAGCAGTGAGGGTAGCAGTCCAGCAAGTCAAAGAAAAGCTGGCAGCTACTTGTCATATGGTTTCATCCTATGAGGTATCCATCTTGGTGTAATTGTCAAACTTACAAGACACCTGACTACAAATGATCCGTAATATGCCAGGCGTGGAGTATTTTACCCGCTTGAAAAGCCAACATGACCGGACAAACTCCAGTGATGACCAAGTGTGCAAAGGTATTAGAAAAAGCACTGGATGCACATGATCTACTGGCCTAGATAGTATGACTAAGTACGTAATCACACACGATGGTTGAGATGCTCTCACATTACCTACAAGCAAGCAAATGATAATGACAAACAAAATGATAGGCATGTCACCAAAGAAATAACAAAGGTTCCGCTGTCAGACTGTACAACTTAGAGGGTGAATCAATGTTAATATAAGTTTTGTTTTAATCCTATTTATGAACCTAGACCTGTGCAACATCTTCCCTACTTTTTCAAACATGTGGAAGAGCCTTCTTTAATAATATAGCACATGGCAATACATTTCCCACATATCCAGGGAGCAGGACACTGGCTTTCTGTTCTGATTATGCTGCATCATGTGCACATTCCACCAGTACCGAAACAAGAACCAGGCCTTTCTTCACTGGATGAGGTTGAATAGGTCTTATGATACAATCTTATCTTACCATACTTTGCAAATCTAGATCATAACAATCACCTTCAGGGAGTTGAAGCAGTGATGCATGAGGCATGCTCTAAAAAAAGATAAAATAACACGAGAAAGCAAAGAGCATGTTGAAGATTCTGCTTATGTTCAGAACTTAAATTAAGAAAGTAACTTAGTAAATATTACATTGTGGCTACAATGGTATGTTTTAGAGGGCTCATTCATGCCCACTTAGAGTTCAAAATTGGTCCAGCCCCATGGACTTCTAAAAATGATTAATGATTAATAAAAATTCCTAAAAAAAAGTCTTAAAATTGAAGAAGTACGTGGATATTCTTGAATGAATGAAACGGCTACTTATGTGGCTGAACTTTTCGACACTATAGAGGGTTTTAGCGTGAACATTGTAGGTGGGCTAAGAAGGGAGCATTACGTAGCATTAATTTGTGTTAGGAGTTTAATGACATATTAGAAAAGAACCATGTCAGGCAGCATCCCTCAACTCATATCAGTATAATAGTACAGTGGAAGACAAGGGCGAACGCACTGCAACCATCAATTTGACACCATGCGCATACTACAAATGAAGAAAACATCTTCATCAAGTTGACAACACACATGCGCACAGCAAATAAAGAAAACATCTTCACAACGCACGCACCCTGCAAAAGCCTCTACACAACACATTAAGAAAAACGACCTTCTAAAGACGTAAGGCAGGGGAAGTGTTTTCAAAGAGCACTTAAAAGTGATGAATCGCCAGCCACGCTTTTTTATTGCTTTATTTGCAGATATAACATACAAACGTGTCATGATATCGTGATTAGCCGTGGTAGTTTTGCTTAACTTCTAGGTCTGGTACTTATGTGACCTGGTATAAAACTTTAATCAACATTGCGAAAACAGCAAATACACTTTAAAATTGCCCTTACATGCACAGTACCCAAAGCTACAATAAACAAGGTGTTTTATACTTGCTGAAAAAACCTCTTAACCCCCATCGCGCATTCTAACTTAAGCTGTCGCCATATTAAAACGGTTGCTTAAGAGTTTACACCTTGTTTACTGTGTAGCTTTTGGTTCTGTGCAAGTTCTCTTCAGCATTAACATTATTTGTTTTTGATCGCAATATGAATTCAATTTTATTTTTAGTCACATGACTGCATGACCCGGATGTTAAGAGAAGCTACCACAGCTCATCAAAAATATCATGAAATGTTTGTACATTATAAACATATTAGTAAATATTTTATTTACTAAATGAAGCAATACAAAAGCACATCCGGGGCTGCATCACTTTACAGTGGCCATCGATAACACCTCCGTAGTCTTGTGGCTTTTGCAGATCGTTTTTCTCAATGTGTTGTGTTGCGTTTTTTTGCAGCGCGCATGTGTTGTGAAGATGTTTTCTTTATTTGCAGCATGCGCATGATGTCAAATTGATGGTTGCGGTGCTCGTGCCCCTGTCGGCCACCGTATAATGGAGACTCAATGAGCAATGTAGAGACTATTACAAATGCCTCCTCATGGAGTGAATTCGCTGCATATTTCTCTCTGTAACATTTAAAAATCATGTCCAAAATTGAAGTGGAAATATCAGTTTTGATGGAATTCCCCTTTTCTTTGTTTCATCTAGATTGTAAGTTGCATTCGACAGGCATCAGGCTGTAGTATAGAGCTCAGACTTCAGACTCAGTTCTACATGGGATGACGAGGATTGAAGATCTTTTTTCATGCAATTAGTCACTCATTCGCACAGATCAATGTGATAAGGGCAGGGCAGAGATGATGCTGGACAGTGCTGTAGGTACCTCCTATATTTCCGAGCATAGCGCCTGAGGAGCCTGCGTTTCTTAAGACCCTTACTAGAGCTCAGGATTGAGAGGAGGGTAGAGAGGGAATGTAGAATAAAGAGATAAAAGAGGGAGGAAATTATAAGAGGAGATCAGCAGAAGATGGAGAACAGAAATTCTTTGGTGTCAATATTGATGCAAAGTAGCCCCAGAGAGAAGGAGATGTGGTCGTTGTGGAAATTGAACCCTCTTGAACTCACTGAAATCATAACATACATAATACCATCAAACATAACTCAAGTTTAAAAATCCCTTTGCACATGTATAACTTGGAATTTTGTCAAACGCGATCAGCCATTACATTATAACACATGCCTAAAATTATGCAGACCTCCTTTTGCTGCTCAAACCACACACGTGATCCAGCACATCCCATAGTTGTTGACTGGATTGAGAGCTGGAAAATTTGGACGCAAAATCAACACCTTGACCTCATTCTTATGTTCCTTCCGTAGTGTGTCAGGAAGCATTCTTCTGCTGAAAGCAACGCACACACACCCAAGTGTCCACATAATGTAAAAGAAAATGTGATTCATCAGACCGGGCCTTCTTCTTCTATTGCATGGTGTTCTGACACCTTTCTACCAAGACCAGCATTATCTTTTGCAGCAATTTGTGCTAGAGTAGCTCTTTGGTGAGATCGGACAACATGGGCTAATCTTAACCTGCCATGGGCATTGGTGAGTTTTGGGCACCAATGACCCTGTCACCGCTACCCCTCTAGATTGGGAACACCTAACAGACCTAACAGACAATTTTGGAGATGTTCTAACCCCCTTGTCTACACATCACAATCTGGCCCTTGTCGAAGTTACTCTGATCTTTAGCCTTGTCCATTTTTCCTGCTTCCAACACATGAACTTGGAGGACAAAATGTTCACTTACTGCCTAATATAACCCTTCCATTCACAAGTGCCATCGTAATAAGAATGTTATTCTGACATTTCCTGTAGGTAGTTTTAATGTAATGGTTGATCGGTGTATGCTTCAGTAACAGTAATGGGTGTGACTAAAGCCCATTAATACAGATGCCTGAGCTCCTCACCCTATCTCTAAAGCTGAGCCCAGCCACCCTTTAAAAGAAGCTCATTTCAGCTGCTTGTATTCTTGGCCTCATTCTGATAGTCACTACCCAGAGCGCATGACCATAGGTGAGGGCTGGAATGTAGATGGACCAGTAAATTGTGTCCAATGTTCACTAGTAGAGAACCATGGCCAGATTTTGAGGTGCCTACTTGTCATAACAGCCTTTTCACAGTCAGCGGGAAACCGCTCCAGTGCTGCTGGAGGTCAAAGACCCCAATCAACCATTGAAGTTGTTTTAAAACATAGTCAACAAGGTTACAAATTTCATATATGTTGTGAAATTGTTAATTTAAAAAAAGGGGAAAAAAACTGTCCAGCTTTTCAAATGACTTAAAAAAAAACAGAAATATGTTTTAAGTGGTCCATAGGATTGGTTTTATACTCGTCTTATATTTCTTTCAAGGACAAAGGGGTTTAGGTTCTTAAGGGTTTAGTGGAACTCAAGAAAAAAATGTACCTGGTCAACAGAGATCAAGCTGCACAGTAATTCACTTTGGTATTCAAATGAATTCTAGTGCATTTTCAGATTGGCGCATTTTATTAAATGATGAGAAAAAGTATCCAAGTTGAAAGTATTTCAGAAAAAATTAAATGATGATGAAAAAAAATGATTTTGATGCTTATATTAGAACATTATTCTATTATGTTCTTTTGAGTTTTAAGTTTAAGCTTGAGTTTAAGCCGTATCCAGCCCGCTCACACTCAGCATGGTGTCGGCTGTTGCGGCACTTCACGTTTACAACTGCTGGTGTTTACAAGTCTGCTTAAACGAAAACCACCACCCGTTTACCCCGACACCTACCGCCGCCAAGCAGTCGACAGTGTGTAAAACCACTAATTACACGGAGGACAGTGTGTTCTCTTGAGGAACATACAGAAAATAAATAGTGGCGTGAAAGAGTTCATAATCATGATTTAACAAGTGTAAATTGTGCTGGCTATGACGAATGTTTCTAAGAAACGAAAAGCCTAATTAAACACAGACATGTAAGGTCTAATTAAATGTTGTTTTCTTTTCAGTTTGTTTGACTGAGAGAATAAACGTATTCTTTATACGTGTGTGCGACTGTCTTAACTTTTATGCCTTAGAAGCTACTGGCTCGACATGAGGCCCCCAAATGTTTCAAAAGAGGCGCTGCACCGTAAAAACTATACTAGCATAATTAAACTCACAAATCTCTCTGTTTCTTCTTCCCCTCGCTGAAATCCCCCCACCTCCCATCCCCTCCTCTCCCTCCCCGTTTTGCAACCCGCGCTCTGTCTTCCCCAGACTTGTGTTTGATGAGTTATATAAATACCATCCCAATGGAAAAAATGCGTCATGGTACAGACATGATACAGACTCCTGTCTTGCAGGCGTGTGTGCAACCACACATACATACACACAGGCAGACACGTACACACGCACAAAAAAACACACACACACACACACACTGAACAAAGACGGAGAAGCTCGTCATCCTTCCTTGTCAGAGAGTCAAGTGCAGAGATGATGAAAGTAGTGAACAGAGAATATCAGATAAAATCACTGAGGGCTTAAAAGCTCAAAAACTTTGGAAAAATATGAAATGAAGAAAGGAGGAGAAAGACTAGTGAAGCAGCACATTTTGCAGGAGTATCATCGGAGAGCAGCTCTTGCATTGCTCAATGGTGTATATATAAACGGTTTGTATTAACATTACCCACAGACATCATTTCCTGTCCTCATTACTCAATTCATTTCACAATTTAAAACATATCTCTGGTTTCCTTTTATTAAATCACATCAACCTTGCTGTTGCACATACTAATTATCCCTTTGATTAATTTCTCCCAGCATTGTGGTAAACCTTCTCTCTGTGTTTCATTTTTCCTCTCATCAATAAACCAAGCCAGCAATAAACCAATTAATCAATATTTCACACCTATTTGATGGACACCACACTCTTCAATTGATTTATAATGCATTGACTATTACCACGAAGACTTCGAAAAGGGAATTAATAAATAAATAGACACGGTATTTTAAGGATCCAATGTGTAAAAATATCTGATCAAATGATGAGGGAAGACAGAGCGAAGTTTTCTACCCAGAAAACCAGATAAGAGCAAAGTCTATAATTGAGGAAACATTGATCAAGAACAGGTCATTTGTAGCATCACGCATTGAGTTTATGTGCTTGTGTTTTTGGAGGGATAGGCTGAGAGTCATACAAACCTGTAAGTAGTCTCGCCCTGCTCTTTTCTTCAGTAGTTAGTGGGTGAAAGAGGTGGAGACAAAGGGAGAAAAATCAATATTCCAGCAGATTGTAATAGTACTGTACAGACGTTTCCACTCATGGATATAACAAGAGACAAAATGAAATAATTCCACGGGGTTAATTATTTACAAGCACATGCAAGCTATGGCCATGCATAGTAAAGGTTGAGCATCAAGAATAGAAATGGAAGGGTCTGAATCCGGTGTGTGTGGGTTCTGTTGAATAACCATCTCTTCAAAAATGCAGGACAATAGAAATAATAATCATAATAGAAATAACTCCCCCTTATAATTATTAGTATTATTATTGTTGTTGTTGCTGTCAACAATAATAATAGCAACAATAATAATAATACACAGTCCACTTTTTTATGATGAATTGCCACATTGGTGATTAATAGAAGATCTCAGCAACTCCAATGTGCCATTCAGCAAGGCATTTCACTGTCATGCATGCGAAGCAATCCACCTCAGACTGGGAAGGAAAACATGTTAATATTTATGAAACAACAGTTGCAAGACTGCATAAAAGTGAGTCATTTCATGTAAAATGAGCCGAAGCAGCACTGATGGATGCGAGCAGACACCAGTTGCGGAGAAAGAGATGATGAAAAGGACTGAGCATCAGCGGCCATGTTTGTAAGTCTGTAAGTTGTTACCTACTTTGCGGGACTGCAGGTATGCAACGCCTTCAAATGAGGCTTCCAGGTAGCAATGGAAACCGAGTTCTCATCAGCAGCATAACTACGCCAGACACACTACGTGCAGAGTCAACAGGATAAATAAAATAATGATAAATGAAACAACAGGGTTTAGTTTGGTATGAGAAAAGGGCGAGGGAGGGACATATGAGTTGGGTTAGGAGGGGAAAAAAGTGAAAGCTAATTAGTTTTTGGGGTATTGTTGATGCGCTGTGGTTGGGGGTTGTCAGAGGAAGGTGGGGCCAGCGATGGTGGTGGGGATACATGCCTGAGGGAGGGGAGTGCGCTTTGGTAGTGATGCCAGGTGGCTCTGAGGTAGGGACGAGAACCGTCGGTGGAGTACAGACGCCAAGCCGCCTAGGTGAGGGAGGGAGCAGAGAAGGATAGGATACACACACATTCACATGTACTCACACATGACACAGAAGGGCAATAGCACCACAATGGTGAAGAAGAGGGGAGCGATATATGCATGAACGCGTAACATACACAGGACAATCAGGGGATGTAACAGACTGGCAGCCATATTGGAGGTCCTCAGCAGAGCCATCACAAGTTGATTGTGTTTCTAATTCAAAAACATTTGTTGACTGTAAATGATGGGAAGCAGGAGACACTATACATCACATCTCAGTCAATAGTTTATTTAAACCATCATTTCTCAAATGGGGGTACATGTACCCACACGAGTAATTTGGGCAGATCATATTGCGCCACCTATTGATTTGGCATAGGTTTTACGCTGGATGCCCTCCCTGACGAAAAAAAGAAGAAGCAACTATCAGTCCAATAACCTCCGTTGTATGCTCAGTATTCCCATTTCAATATCCTTTTTATTGAAGAGGATAAGTGCTTCATTACCTTTCTCTATTCAAGATATAATCCTAATATTAGACTCTTACTTTAATAGTCTGACTTTAATCTTAGTTTTATTCTGAAAAAGGCTTCTATAAATTGTGACAATTTTGTTAAAGACAAAACCAAAAGATTTGAGGAGAAATGTTAGTCTATGACCTTGGAGTGACCTTGTCTGTGATTGAGACGAGATGAAGAAGACGATGCGACTACCGAACATCATTAAACACTAGTAATCGCTAAAACTACTTTATACTAAAATCTAATATTGTTGTCATGAAAGGCACAACCACAAATGTAATTAAAAAAAGAAAAGAAAGCGTTAACAAGACTTTTTTGTATCTGTTTAAAAAAAGGGCAGACAAAATATTGAAGATTGTGATTTTTTTTATAATCACGTGGATCGTTTTTTTGTGGCTTTTTTTTCCAAACATCAACCATTTAGCAGGAATAGCCATTATGTCCCATACAATAATCTCTCTTTTTTTTTTTTCTTTTTTTTTTTTTACAAATTGTCATCGTTGTATCTTTAACCATTTTCTACTTTTAGCAAACAAAACCTCCTCAATGGCGCCAGTTTACACAGACAGGGTAGGAAATTAACATCGCTCACATGCCAAATAGCTGTTGGTTGTATCAATATTCTAGGGACTGCATCAATGGCAGAACCCCATCTCTAAACCCCACCTGCACCAGGTGGGGTTTAGAGATTGCCAGCTGTGGAGGCTTGAAGACAGCGGTAATATCCTACACTGCATACAGACAGCGACACACACAACACGCGGCGGTTTCAAAGCAGGGGGCTCAATGTGAAATGGGGGGAGTAAAGTGATGGACAGAATAGTAATGCCATCAACATATAAAAAAAAATCAGGCTGCTTCTAACTTTCCTTTCACCTGTTGAGAAAATTGTTATGAGCTTAGCAGACACAGTGACCACACAGTCAGTTAGCATTAATTGCTTATTTAGGACCAACTGAACTCAAAGCAATATTTATAAAGAAAAAGGAGAAGTGACACATAGTGATGAAGGGAGGACAGAAATACTTAAAGAATTAATAAATAATTAACATAGATGTATCAACGTGAATGTTGCGTCGCGCTCTTTGACACAACTGATCCTTCTAGCTCTTCTAGTCCCTGTGGTGTGAATGAGGTCAAGTGGTCTGGCGTTGCCAGTGGGCCTTTGGGTACTTATGTTTATGCCCAGCAGGTTGGCTAGAGTCCGGTTGAATCCTGATTGTGCTACGTACATTTCACGTCATTTTTGCTTTCTTGGTTGTCGTATGAGTAAATGGTTGTTGAGAGTTTATCATTTAGGAATGACAGTTATTTGACATATATGATACCTATTTGTGATGCAGCATAATGCCATTGTGTGTAATGGTGGTACAGCCTTGATAGCTTCAGGGTACTTCTTCGTGCACATCCCTCATAGGTGACGAACCTTGTTTTATTCCACGAGATAGATGAATCATCGCTTTGAATATCAGATGGTAGACTGTAGCCCTAGCGTCACGGCAAAGTTATTTAAGTGCAGCTTAACTGTGGGAGTTTAGCATGGAAGGCACAGGGGGGATATCCACGGCTCATGGGAGGTCTTAGATTTTCCATTATACCGTATACCCATATATGCCATATACCCGTATTATCATTGATCAAGACCAATGGAAAGGAAGACAACCAAATCTAAAACAAAAAGGCTTAGATTGGATTGTTCTTAAGGACAAAAAAATAATACCCAAACAGACAAAAAATTCAAAAAATTCAAAAAATAAGCCAAGGTTGATCAGACAAAAGTACGAAGAACACAAAAAGATTTACAAACACACACATACACCCACTACTCAGCCGATATTTAGTGTTCATTAGAATGTAACGCAGCAGATCTCGTCTATTACATTGAGTGACGGTTTGAAGGAAAAGCTGCAGAGTGCGTGAGCGCAGTCGAGGCGACTCATAAATTCGGGCCATGTGTGTTGCTGTTGGACCTGAGAGACAACTGAGTGCTTCACACATCATCATTAGCCACACACCCTGACAGGACAAAACACACCCACAGACACACACACAAATGTGTCTGTCTCACATTCTCATAATATTAAATGAAACACCTTCTCTCCTTTTGAGATGGTGAGACTAAACCCACTCACACATACTACAAGCATACTCATCAAAGCGGTACAGAGTGGACAAAACACACACTCGTGCTTCTATTCAGACGCAAAGACACAGGATGAAAGGCTCAGAGGACAGACATGAGGAACCCATACATGCCTGAAAAGCTGCATATAAAATGAAATATTGCTCTCTTACACTGTTCCACAAGAAAAAAAACCAACCAAACATTTAAATGTGTGTTTGCTCTCTGAGTGTGTCTCTGCTTGTGTCTACCTGAATGAGGCTGGCAGCGGGGTTCCTCCTCTTTTCAAAGTGCTTCTGACGATGCTGCTCTTGCACTTTCAAGGCAAAACCTGACCCGAGGATGCCCTATGAAGCACACACACACACACACACACACACACACACACACACACACACACACACACACACACACACACACGCACACACAAACACACACACGCACGCAAACACGCACACCAATAAAGCTTTAACTTGCAGAAGAAATATGGTCCCTGGTCCTGTAGACATTAGCTATAAGGTGCTACAAGGACAGAAATACAATCAACCATCATGTTTTTGGCTCACAGCTGGGAGTGCGAAGAAGGAGATCCCCAACAGAGCGAAACCAGCAGACAATAACCGTCCCGTCCACGTCTGTGGTGTTTTGTCACCATAACCGATGGTTGTAAGGGTGATCTGAAAGGTCCGAGGTCAACAGTCAGAAAATCTAGTCTGGTTGAAATTCTATGCCTCTCTCACTTATTCACTTTCAATCAATCAATCAAACTTTATCTATACAGCACATTTCAAAACAAACAAAATGTTTGTATCTATGTACAGACATACGGAGGAGAAGAGAAAATGTAAAATGATTTATTTCAAATTAAATAAAAAAACAAACTAAAATGATTTAGAGGCCAATGCACGCCAGGAAAAAAAAAAGTGAAGTTGAGACGATAAAATGTGATGTTAAGATATTGAAAATAAGTATAGTACTACTACTAATAATAAAATACTAAAATTAAAAGTACAAATTACACCAAATAATGCGGAATAAATAGATAGTAAAGTAGAGTAAATCAATGGAAAGTAAAACGAGATATACACTAAAATGAAATAAAAATAAAAGTTAATAAAATTGATTAATGAATAACAATGAAATTAGCATTAAAATAACATAATAAATCACGTTAATATTTATAAAAATAATAAATTATGAAACTATAATTTTAAAATGATAAAACACTACATAAAAGCCAGACTATATAATTGAGTTTTCAGTTTATTTCAAATTAACATTATATCAATATGAAATGAGGTTCAAGAAAAGTAAATATACATTTCTTATACTCACAATATACTCTTACTTAGGTTATAACTTCAATCAATACTTCTACATTCTACAATCTTGTATACACAAAAAACTGTATCATTTGGATTAAAGAATGTGTGTCCTTTCGCCATCTCTGCATAAAATCTAAAAAAAATCATTCTGTAGAGACAGCATGTAATTCCCAAAACATCATCAGGGAAAATTTTACAGGCACCCTACAACTGAGGTTTTGAGTATACTCGAGCATGTGTGATTGCTCACCGTGCCCCACCACAGGGCATCAGCGTAGGTGGTGAAATCCGTGTTGTCTTCTTTCTCCACCAGGTAGACCAAGAAGGAGGAGAAGATTAAGACGAGGAACCCGATATACCAGGCAGTCACCAGCTCCTACAACACACACATACAACACACACATAAACAAGTCATTACACCTCACATAGTTTAAAATATATCTAATCCATTGCTTTGCTTCCCATTTGGGCAACTCCTCTTGTTATTTGAGCAGTCTAGTTTTTTTGTTGCCTCTCAGCTGTCACATGACGGATACTTATGGAGATCTTTCAAAAGTTCAGTCAGAAAGACTATGCTCTCGCACACTCGGGCCACAGTAACTGCTCATACCAATCTATAATGCTCACCTTTCACACATGCTCAGTCTCATTGACTTGCTTCACGGTATGGGACATTCATTGATATCAGCTGAATTAGTTTAGCTAACCTCCTCCATCCCATCACTGTCATATCTGCATGTTTGGTCCATCACCATTAGCTGCTGTCTTTAAATAAGACTCTCCCTTGACTCATTTAGTTCTAATGCTGCTGGCTTCAGAGTTCTCCAACTCCCAATTTCCCCCTCAGCCAGATCATTCATCAGCTTCAGCAGAGTCATCAGCCACCACCACCCGTATATAGACTCCAAGGTTCCAAAGGTTGGATGTTCCATGCTGTTGCTCAGGGCAGAGAAACTTTCGATCTCCATTTCCGGGAAGAGTCTGAGCGCAGAGGTCTTCATAACCGACCAATTATCTTACATTATCTGTTAGAATAAATCATTCATCTTTGCTTCATTCTCTGTCTTTTCTTATTGAAATTCCATTTGTTTGCACTTTACTTTCTAACTACAAGCAACTTCTTTCGGCTCTTTGATGTGATTGAGACAAATGATAATTCTATCTAAAGAGTACGGTCCAGACCGGCTCTTTTATGAGAGTGCCTTGGGATAACTTTCTGCTGTGACGTGGCGCTATACAAATAAAATAGCCTTGACTTCCTCATCTGGTTAGAACTTTGTTTGCAGCCAAGAAAAAAACATAAATAAGAATAGATAACATGAAGTGTTCTTGAGCCAATAGAGCAATATCCTCTTTGCAGTCATGGCAGCGTTTTTGTTTATTTTCTTGATTACTGCTTTTATCTGTAGCTTCATGGACATTTTGCATCTCCGGTATCACACAATAGATTTAAAGTTTATTGTAAAAATGTAGTTATTGACATTTATCTGAAATGGGCGATCTCACTGTTTCTGTATATTTTTATGCATCAGCAATAAAATTACGTGGGAACTCCCATGTAATTCTTCAAAAATATGTTTGTTGTTACAATCAAGGCATATATGTGTTCAATAGTTGTCTGGGATATTAGCGGAAGCGCATCATTACAATATTATATCATCATTACAATATTACATCATCATTACACAATTACTTAAATAAATTACATAAAACTACAAAAATGAATGAATGAATTGAAAAGGGGAGAGATAGTTTAAAATGTCCTACTTTACTATGTGCATAAACTACAGATCCCAGCAGCTTCCATGTCCCTCCCCTGCGGTCCATGCGGACCATGCGCAGGATCTGAAGGAAACGAAGACTACGCAGTGCAGAGGTGGCAAAGATGTTACCCTGGCTACCTGCTGAAACCACAGCAACCGAGGCGATGAGCACAATGATGTCTGAGGAGTAAAAGACAGAATAAAAGATCACACAGATTCCACAATATTTACAGGAGCTATAGTTCAGCATTAAATCAATTAGTGACTCAGAACATTTTCTGTTTCTATTAGTCTTCTTCTGTTTCTGTATGAAACCCAACCTTGTGTTGTATTTCCCACTAGACTGACTTTGCCTCTGGTGGAGTAAACTGATGAGGAGAGAAACCCTATCCTCTAAATTGAGGTTTTTCATATTCTTTATGAGGTATGAGTGACTTTGAGTGGAGAGAGATACAGGCTTCTGTCAAACAATTTAAATATAAGAATGATGTCGCCTAGTAAATATTGAATATATGAAATAAGAAAGAACAAAATGCAATAAATATTGATGACATTAAGAAATTAAAAAGGAAACACAGCAGTATAATTTCATTTTATTTATCTTTCACCAAAACATCCAGTCATTATCCAGTGGTCGATGTATTCAGATCTTTACGTCAGTTAAAGTAGTAAATACCAAACTGTGAATATACTCCAATAGAAATCCTGCATTCAAATCCCTACTCATGCAAAAGTACGTAAGTATTATCACACACTAAATAAGTGTGTGACGCGCATGTATGGTGATGATGCTACCGATAGACATCTTTTTTAAATATCAGTCTTTGTAAACACACCCACAGACCTACCTATAACACAGAATGGCTTCCTGGCAAAGCGGAGGCGTCCCTGCCAGCCACGGTAGCGGCAGCAGCAGCCAGCACTCCATATCCTGATGATGTACTCCAGACCAAACACTACAATCATCACAAACTCCTGCAGGACACACATGTAGATACCCACATACGTAAAAACCTTAAAATGGTAAGAAAGCAGAGGCAGAAGAAATGAAGAGCAAGTGACAGTAACGACTCATGGAATGCTGATTTAATGTCACGCTGTTTCTCCACAAATAAACCAGTGCAATAAAGAAAACATGTACTTGCATGTAAACTTGCACACAAAATCTAAACTGAAACATACTAACGCGTAATTTCACCATAATTACTATACAGGCGAACAAAAAATACTGCATTCTGACAAGGCAGTGAACACATTCCACACTCACCTCAACACACATTCATTAAACCAAACACATTCTCCTAATCTAATATTGCAGAATAATTTGAACTTAATAAAATTTTCTTGGGAGCTTATTTGTGCATGTGTGTTTGTGCTACCAGGATGAGGAGGCAGTGCGAGGAGAATTCTTGGTGAGCGGGGATGGTTGAAAAAACAGAGAGGACCAGACATCCAAACACCAAGATGAATCTGTGGAGACAGAACAGCACATAAACAGATACGAATCAGCCAAAAATTTAATTTAAGCGCTGAATGAAAGGTTTTGGCTCAATACCTCAGGGAGAGAGAGACAGAGAGAGACAGAGAGAGAGAGAGAGAGAGAGAGAGAGAGAGAGAGAGAGGGAGAGAGAGATACAGAGAGATGTTCATTGGGAACCAGCAAACTACAGATAGATTCGATCATTTCTCCTGTGCCAGGCTACAGCAACAGAAAGAATATGGTTCTTTCTGTCAACCCCTATGTCCAATGGCCACAACATTAGAACCACTGACAGGTGAGGTCAGAATTACTTTGATTATCTGGCTAAAGTGGAGCCTGCCATATGTCCGTTGTCCTTGAAATTGATGCGCTTGAGGCAGGAAAATGATCTCAGCAACATTGTCCAACGTCGGATTGTGATGGCGAGACAATCTGAGTACCTCTTCAGCTACTTGTGCAAAAAAATGCTGAAAAGGTTAATGCTGGTTCTTGAATAGCGTCAGAACACACAGCTACTGTACACCCTTGAAGACAGTACAAAGACAACATATTTAATGTTTTAACCTCATCAGTTTCATTGTTTTTTTGGCAGAATATGGTGATCATATATTTGATCCATGCTCAAGACTTGGGGTCATTCCCCAGCAAAGGATAATGTTGAGATTTAGCAGATGGTTGTGTAAAGTGGCCTCCGCCAACTTCCTCCAAAATGTTGAAGCAGTCTGTGATACCAATTGGCTTTGTTGGTGGTGCTGCGAAAAAATATTTTGTTGTTACTTGACCATGTAACTAAATAACACGAAGTACAAATACAGGGGGAGAGTGAAGCCCGAGGACCTGGAACTCCAAGTCTTTTCCACTAATAACAAGTCATATTTGAATTTGGATTCTAATACTGCAGACTGACAGAAGTCTCCATAAAACAAACATTGTATATTAGTCTAATCAACGCTGTCTTACACAGACAAAACTAAAATACTTGTACACTTCTTCCCAGAAAAAACACAATGTTCCTCATAAGTCATATGGCAACTTGGTTAATGAGGCAGCTGCAAGGCAACATATGTAATGGTTATCAGTCTCGGACGGCTGTTTTCTCTTGGACGTGCCATCTGTCTTTCTGATATTTACTCTTTCAGTGTTTGTCTTGTCAAAATAATGTGTTTCAGCCTTGTTTCCTTCATTTCTACAAATCCTACTCTGTCTTACTTTGTTTTAAATCATATTTATGTTTTCTTCCATCTCTATTTCCCACCCCTCTGCCTCAGCATCAATTTGCCTTCTCCGCACTCCTTCACTATCACTTTGTTGTTTTTTCCCCTTGCTCTCCATTTATTTTCCAAGGGGCCGATGAAGAACATGAAAAAGGGAGGTTTGTAAAGCGCTATGTCTATCTGCAGCTGGCTTACAGCCGAGAAAGACTTATGGTTCCTAACATCCAGGCCAGATCTGTATCCGATGCATCTCTAAGAGCTCTATGCTGTCACACAGACAAGCCCACAGGACACAGCAGGTTTATACAATGCATACACAAGAAAATGCTGTGTGGCTTTCTTTGTGAATGCACAACCAACAGATCCTACAATCAATTTATTCTTCAGTTAGAGACTGTTTGTGGAAATGAATCACATTAATCAGAGTTTAACACAGTTAAACTTCTGGGATATGGATCTGTCCAGTAAGAGAGTATGAGTGATTGTGAATCACCAACAAGAAAGAGAAAATTAATTAAAGAAAAGTATTGATTGAAAAAAAGAAGAGTTTTACAGCTGGTGGGAACAGACCATTTATCTCACCTCATCCTTCTTGAATGACTTTGCATTTTGCTGGTTCCCTTTTCACGAGCAAGAGAACAGGTATTCCAGCTCCTCCACGATAAAACAGTCTTAAGAGCATACAAGAAGTACCACCAGGCCGGCCTTTACACGAGAAGAACTGGACAGGGCAGTAGAAGGGCAACAACACCGCAGCAGGACGCGTTTCCACTCCTTTGTTTGGTAAGAACAGGAGGAGCACCGGCAGAACCCTACATATGACCTCCAGCAGCTACCGGTGTGCATGTTTCTGACCAAACTGTGAGAAACATATTCGATGATAGGTGAGGGGCCGACTTCCTCTAGTGGGACATTTTTTCATAGCCCAGCACCGGTCAGCTCAATTGGTGTTTGCCAGAGATGACCCGTATTGTCAGGTTCTCCATTGGATCTCTTTATGTGTACAAACCTTGAAAAAGCCGGTCTGGTTCCGCTCACTGCAGCCTCATCACGTGGAACCTGGCTGGATAATTATTATTACCAACTCTTTGCCTGTGACATACTTAAAGAGTAGTGGATAGAAATGCACATCCATCCACTTTCATTCTTTTGAAAACACACATGAAGTTGTTCCTGCATGTCTCCTGTCTTTCACAAGGAGTCAAAGAAATTGATCTCCATCTATAGTGGAAGTATTTAACATGCACATGTGAACATACAGAAGTATGTCTATGACAACAAAAGAGGAAACTGTGAAATGGTGCACATGTTCCCCTCTATGTGTTTATATGAATTAAGCATCTGAAAGAGGGAAGGAGAAAATGTGTGTATGTGTGTGTGTGTGATACAGACTGGGTACGTGAGAGGTCAGGGTTTTCCACACAATACAGTCACAGTCTGGTATCATTATCTATTTCCTTCTTTCTTTCTGTGCCAACCATGCATACCCTTTCAATCAAGACGAGGGGAGGGAACGGAAACAGAGAGTGAAAGATTGTAAGAGGAAAAGAGAAAGTGAGACAGCCAGCAAGGCCAGTTGCTTGAAATAAGGGGAAGAATACATGCCTCATAGTGCCAAGGCGACAGAACAAAAGAATCAGAAGAGAAAAATAAGAGAGGAGATTCATAAGAGAAGAACAGCAGCAGAGACGCCCAAAGAGACACAAAGAGAAAAAGGCTGAAATGACTAGCCAGGTGCATTAGATTGTAAGCAGTATTTTAGGCCTTAATCAATTCAGTCAATTAATCCACATACCAATCAGCCATACCACTAAAATCATAAGTCTAATATAGCGTAGGTCTTTATTTTGCAACCAAAGCAGCTCTGCGATGCAATGACACCTTATTATCAGAACACAGCACATCGGAAATACAAGCAAGCCTTAGCACCACGTGTGCATCAGTGGGCCTGAGGCGCCCATGAGCCTGTCAACGGTTCATCTGTTGACCCCAGACTCCTTTGGCAGGTGCGATACATTGCAGACTTGGTACCAAGAAGTCCTGCAGTTCGGGAGACCCTGTCGTCCAACCGTCACAATCTGTCCCTTGACAAAGAGGCTCAGATTCTCACATTTGCCTACTGCTTGCAACACATCAACTGCGAGGAAAACATTTTCACTTGCTGCCTAATATATCTCATCTACTGATAGGTGCTTGCAGCAGCTCCAACATACAGGTATTCTAAAGGTGACTAAAAATGAGGTCCTTATATATAATAGGACTTAAAATGAAGACATAAAATATAACCCTATTTTGGGATATTTTAACTAATAGCACGATCGTGTTTTATAAATTCATCTTCTTTTCTTTGTAAATTATTATTCTGCAATGTATTTCTATTTGTTCTAGAAATGTAAAGAGAAAGAAGGGGAGAGACTTTGAGAACTTGACATTGGTATTAATCTTACCATGTCAACCATCATCGTCCTGATCACATTCTTACTAAAGTCAAAACCTTTTATACTGTATGCGTGTGAAAGTGTTTTCTTATTTATTCGTTCAGATCCTGAATCTTAGATTGTAGCAAACACTGGAAGATAAAGAGAGGATAGAGTGAGAAGAAAAAAAAAGACAAGATGAGGGAATGAGCTAGGGAGGGAGTGAGAGAGTGAGAAAGAGGAATGGAGCTGGGTCAACTCCTTGCCAACGGGCTATTAGTTAATCCGAGTGTTTATCCACTTGAGTGCAGTATCTTAGTTGATGATGGCAGCGATAAAACATATGGTTTTATTTCTAAGCAACTACTTGACCAAACAGAGACACAGATCGCTTCTCTCTGATCACTCCTCAAAGGTTTTCGTGCATTGAGAGAGAAGTTTACCTAAAATAGAGGTCACTCCAGTTCTCAAGTCAGTGAGTTCAATCCGCTATACTATTCAGGAGGTAGAAATATTTCACTGATCTCCAAAAAGAACCTGGAAAGCGGATTTGTGCTATGCAGGGTTCTGGCCTTATCAATGTTGCTGATCTTAAAGCGAGGGGACTGGGACAGAGGGAGATTTTCCTGGTATGATAACAATCATGGGCTTATCAAATAATCAATGAAAATTATTTAAAGTAATAATTGACATGACATTTTATAATTGGCATTTAGATGGTAGCAAATGTAGATTACATTTTTTCAATTTTTTTTTTTTTTTTACCTGAGCCCAATATTCACAAATTGGCATCTTTTGGGATGGGACTTTTTTTTTAAATATACTTTGAACATTATAGAAAAACAATGTAATCCTTTGGGGAATGAATGGAAACCACATTGCTATTATCTTCATTATTATCATCATGATGATTATTAATATGACTTTCCGAAGGGGCTCATGGATATGATGGAGTATAAAGGGAGGGAGAACTGCAATATGCACACAGAATATCAGCTCAAAAGATATCCACCTGCCTGCACTCATATTGTGTAGTTGCCTTCTTGTGCCACCTAACAGCTCTGCAATCTACTGCTTCAAACATATCACCTTGGAAACCTAATATATTCCAGACAGGTGTCATTGTAATGAGTCAATGGTTTTAATGTTGTGGCTGATCTGTTTCATTTCTCTTTGTTTTCTTTCTGCTGAAATCTTTCTTAGGTCCCTTTTTGTGTTTAACCATATATAGAAGCAGTCAGTGGTAGGCTACAGTAGCTAACATGTCTTCTCTCCTGCTCAAATAACTTGAAAGCCTACTTAAATAATAGAATTTCAATATTAATTTAAAAAAAAGGTTGACTATCGTTATATAACTATGAAAAACATCCCAACTCCCCCCTCTACATAGAGCAGCAGAAAGTGACGCAAACCCCATCAGGAGCTGCGGACATGTCTGGAGATGACTCCAACACCAACTTCAGAAGCAGCTGTTTGTTTTCTCATTCCACATCTGAGTCATGTGATCCAAGCAAAGAGAGCTGCAAAGAGAGAGAGAGAGACAGAAAGAGAAAGAGATAGTTCAGTTTGGGAGTGGGGTGCAGAAAGAAAGAAAGAGCTGGACAGACGCCAATTTTCCATGATGTTGGATGCACCAAGGATGGATGACAGGTGCGAGAAGAGTTAGAAAGCTTTAGGAGAGGTTGTGTGGTTATGTTCCTTTTAACTAGACGTAGACAGACACACAGCTGAAGAAAGCCAACAAGGAACACGAGTCATGCATGGCTTACCAATACACACACACACACACACACACCCACATACACACACACACACACACACAGAGTCCATCCGATTCATATCAGCACCCTCAGTCTGGTATCACTCCTAGACTCTGTTCAGCAGATGTCAGAGAGACAAACAGAATAAATGAGCGAGGTAAAGATATACTATATATATATATATATATATATACATAGAGAGAGAGCGAGTATGACAGACGATGTTGAACATGCATTTGGAAATCAAAGTGAATATTTTATAATCTCTTACAAGTCTCGATCAAATCAGAAAAAAATAAAACATCATAGAACAAAATCACCAGAAGACAGCGGTCAGCGAGCTGACAGTTTGGGGAGAGGAGAGGGGGTTCAGCTCCTTCTTTTTTCTTTCACGTTGAACACTTTTGTGATTTGATTTCCTTTTGGAATCAGAGTATGCATAAACACAACCTTATAAAAATCCAACCTGTGAGCCAAGTGAATTACAAAAACAGCTCTGCAGCCGCTGCGCATGAAAGGCTTCAAGTTATCTCTTTCAAAATACACTCTTTCCTCTCACTGAGCTCTAAGCGGTGCCATTTTCCACTTAGCTTCCAGACTTTTGTGTCTTGAGGAATCCACCGTGCAAAGCAGGCAGCGACTAATGCCTCTCAACTACAGCCATGGAAAATCCAAAGAGAGCCGTGACTGTGCAGCTAATTAAGCTCAATCAAGACAAGCCAAGACTTAAATATGATTTTTTGTGATTATCATTTTATCTTTGCTGTTTGTCGGCCGTCGTCTGTTTTCTGGGAACCAGATCATTTAAAAAAACCAAACTAATTTGTAAAGTATGTAAATTCATTTAATAAGACACATATTTACTTTCAAAGATTATTTCTTTATAATCCAGACCTGGAAAAAAATCTGTTTAATATTCTAATTAGTGTTCACTTGGTGTAGTTTTTGTACTGTCTTCAGAAGACAGGAAATGGTCATTTCTGAAGAGTTTAATTAAATGCCTGGGTTTCTGTAAGCATCAGTTTGCCCAATGAGTCCGGTATCTCTTGTAGATCTCATTGCTAACTTGCATTTCAGAAGAGAAATGTGTGTGAGATTTGACAAATCGGATATTGGATAGAATTTAAAACAAACAGGATAAGCAAGCACACAGGAATGAGCCATAACATTACAACCCCTTACAGGCGCATTCAAGAATAAAGTAAAATATCTCTTACGTTGACGTGTCAGTGGGTGATATATAAGAATCAAGTGAACATTTATCCTTCAAGTTGATGTGTTGGAAGCTGGAAAAATGGGTAACCGTAAGGATCTGAGCTACTTCTACAAGGTCCAAATTGTGATTGATGGGTCACGGCATCTTCAAAGCTGTAGATCTCGTTAGGTGTTCCAAGGCTTCAGTGGTTAAAACCTGACAGAGCTGTCTATTGAAGGACAACTGGTGAACCAGCAACAGGGTCGTTGGCACCCAAGGTTCATTAATGCATGTGAGGACGAAAGCCTGCTTTGTCTGAACCAAAAGAAGAGCTACTGCAGCACAAATTGCTGAAAATGTGAATGCTTACTGAGATAGAGAAGTGCATCATCATTAAAGTGAACCAGTTGGTTTTAATGATATTGCTGGCAGGTGTACGTGTGATACTATAAATCCTGGAGCTCTATACAGCTATGCAAATATTTCTTTGATTCTTATTATATTCTATCCACCTCCATCCTCATGATGTTTGATGATATTCATCTTCAGAGGCATTCGGCAGCTTTTGTCATTTTTACCCCTTTGAATGTTGTTTGTTTCTTTGTTCACACTATTGCAGATAGTGTTTATGCTTAACATTGTTCTCGCATTTGTCTGCTCTTTGTGAAAATGCCGAAGCGAGAGAACTTTTCATGCAAATAAAGAGGAATTACATCAATTTCGCACATCACGTTCTCTTCGACAGGTCATTACCATGAAAATGTGAAGTGACTTGTGATGGATATGGCCATGAGATGAATTCATGTTTGATTTAGCCACGTCCAAAAGAAATATCGTAGAGCATTTTTATGATTTCCTTGCTGTCACTGTTAGTTGTTGGTCTTATGCTGCGTTCACAACCAATGCAAATTTTAACATCTTTCCACTTGCTTTGTTTAACTTGCACAAATGTTACCGCAGGATCATATGAGTTTTCTTGCCTCACTTCTGCAAGAAACATGCTTGATATCACTTATTCTGCCTTTGCCATCTGAGGACCAAGACTGAAGTGAAAATAAAGGCAGATTTGTGTTTGTTGTGGAAGTCACATATCAAACTCGATTTTGGAAAAATGACAACCGGCGGGGCTCGGTTCAGGTCGTTATCCATGTGTACACAGACAGCCCCGATAATGTTGTTCAGTGGAATTTTGCATTATTCATATCGTGCCATTAACCTCATTCGCCAGACAAATTTGTGTATAGTCACAGCTTGGCATTGACATTGGGGCTGGCCAAAAAAAATCGTCGAAAATTGTTGATTGTCAGTCCTAATAGACACAGTATGTTATAATAAAATAGTTTACTCTTTATGTTTTTGTATGCTTTATATTTCATTTTGATAGATAGGTGCACAGCCCTCAGCTGCCCGTTAATGTGGGAGGTGACGTAGCTACAACTGAACAGTGTGTTGCTGTAGTAGGTAATGGAGCATCAGTCACTTCTTCAAATGTGTGAAAATTAAAGGCAACTACTTATGCACAGTTAACTGCATTTTCAGAAATGTAGGCACAGCTTGTTCCATGAGATAGCATCAACACCTTTGGTTCCCAGCTAATGTTAGCAATATCTATCCCTCAATCCTGTTCTTTACACTTCTGGCTCACAAGCTGGTCATGACTTCTAATAGCATAAAATCCTATTAGGTAAAGGAGAGCTGTGTGAATGTTCTATCACAGGTTATAACTCTATAGTTACCAAAATTCTGAATTCTGTTTGATATAAGTAGGTTAGAATGCAGAGTAAAACTTTGTCGTTCTTTAACAAAATAACAGTAATCCGAATCCCTGTCCCCAATCAGGAGGTGGGTTTTATCTGGTACGGCGATTGGCTTTTTTACATGTATGTTCATCCAGTCATTCTGTAATGTACATGTACATTACATGTATGTACATTACAGGAAAAAAGCCTATCACTGTACCAGATAAAACCCAACTCCTGATATGTATGTATGTAATGTACATGTATGTACATTACATACATACATACATGTATGGAGCGGCTGTAGCTCAGTGGGTAGGTCAGTTGTCCCTCAACTGGGAGACGACACAAGACGTCTGATGATGATGCCGTTAAAGCTGCTGATCTGTGTGAAGCATATGAAGATAGGTGAATAATCTGATGGTCATTCTCACAACACTAATAATAATAATTTTTTCAACGCTGTGTGTAAGAGGCAATTATCGTTTGTTTTGCTAAATGAACAAATTAAATGGTTTGATTAATAAATGAAAGCCACAAAAATGAATTTTTAGCAATTGGTATTATGTAAGGAATTCCAGAGAATTTGATTAAGGTTTTTCTCAGAATTTCAGAATATTATCCTAAACCTCTCTCCCTCTCTCTCTCTCTCTCTCTCTGTGTGTAATTATAGCATAGTATGTAGGCGTTTGGCAGTGTGTACTCATCTGTGACTTTACTATCTCTTTTATATATTAATTTGTATGTGCATATAGTTTTTTTTATGTTAATTTACACCCCTTACTACTAGAAACAGTGAGTAAGTATATAAGTGAGTGAATAAGGGAGTTCAGTTCAACACAATTTCTGTAGCCATAATAGCACAAATAATTGATATGAAAATCTCAAAAACCCTAAAGTGAGAGGTTACAGACCTACGAAAACTGATTTTGTATAGTTTTAAAATCATTTCCCCAAAGTGTGACCTCAGCCTCCCCTGCTCTAATTGTGCATTGCACAGTGAATTTTGGCTCGCATGATGGCCCTGTTTGAGAGTTAAATATTTGTTTAATGTTAAGAATGAAATGTTTTCTAACTTTTTATTATTTGAGAAAGTGGTTAGATCTTTGTGAGTAATATGAATTATAGATCATAAGTATGGACCCTGAACATATCTTTTGCATCTCCTTTTACTCATTTTTATGGGTTCCTACAATTCTGGAGGGCACTGTATTTTCAATAGGCGTACAATATAGCTGTTATTAAAATGCTGAAACGGCTGCTTTACCTATTGAAGATAATATAATGATGCAGACGGAAGTAAATATGGTGGGGAGTGTTCATTTATGCATAATTATAGGTAAGATGTTATGATGTTATTTAGGTCGCAATGCTTTGTTATTTTAAAATTGTGGGTCCCCGGAGAAAAGTCGGGGAACCACTGGTATAGAGAAGAGAGTCAGCTCATTAGGCCAACACATGGCCTCCCTCCCATAGCTCAAAGAGAAAAAAATTAACTGGAGAGAAGCTGACTCAGTACTGCTTGTGGTGATATAAGTGTGTCCGTCTGTGCTGCAGAGTGTGGTGTGTGCGTGTGTGATTGAATATGCAAATGTGCTTTCACTGTGGAAGCACTTCCTGGACTCAAAATGAATAACTCCTTGTGGCTCTTTGGGATATAGTGTATGTACACATGAATGTCAAGGACCTTCAAGAAACTCAACTCTACAGAAAGTAAATACCTTTATTGTCATTTGGGCCAAAATTCCATCTGTTAGAGCTCACATGTCAAACAATTATAACCTGCCCGCCAGACAATATCTAATTTTTAAAATAACTGGCCAGTTGGAATACAGCTTAAACACCACAATCAAATCCCAGAATGGACTGCAACGTCACGTGGGTCAATAGTACCAGCACCTGTTCCTTCTCCTCTTTAGTCAGATGTCAGCGTTCATCCAGTCATTCTGATAAACATTTAACATCCTTAGAGTTGCTACTGAGAACCAGAGGAGATATAGTTGACCAATCTTTTTTAAAAATGAGAAATTCTAAATGTACTAGTAAGTCGCTTGCGTTAGGAAATAGAACGCATGTTTTCTTAATTGGGGGGGTGCGTTCACGTCTTCCAGCCGTTCAACATGTGTCAATACTGTTGCGTTATGAAAAAGAAAACACACGAAGTTGCTCAGATTTAATGTGAAATACCCATTTAGGCTGTTCATGACTGTTTTCTACTCTTTTACTGCTTTATTGTGACAGAAGACTGAAATGCCTGAATTAGTCCAGCTTGAGTCATTTCGGCCCTCGATGTGTTCTCCATATTTAATTTTCGATGTGTTCTCCATATTTAATCACTGGAATTGATAAAGTGAGGTCTTATAACTTAAAATTTCAGCAAATGATGATTGAGAATGATTTGTTTCCATTATTCTGCTGCCGAAAACACAAAACGCACCATGTGCTCCAGCAAATTTTGCTGCTGGAGCAAGTTCTTTAATGTGCTGATTTTGCACATTAAAAAACTGAAGTCCCACCAGGTTTTTTGCCAGGCTCGATCAATGGACTCTCGGATTCGGGCCAGGTTTGGATAAATACTTAGTAAGTGTGTTTGGGTTCAAGTTGGGAAGTGTACCATCAGAGATAAGCATTTTAATATGATGCTTTCAAGATATCCTAGTGAAAACCCAATGAAACAATAAAATAGTAGTAATGGATCTACTGTTGCATGCCTCTATGATGGCCTCTGTCATTTTTCAGTATTGGAGGGTTTTTTTAATCAACATTGCAATGAGACCGAGCTCATACCACAAAGGACTTAAAGAAAATACATATCTTCTGTTTCGTTTAAAACTACAGAAAACCACCAGGGGGAAACCGGATGGATTTTTATTTAGTCCGGGATGTAGAGTCTAACGAAGGTGTTCATCAGTAGTAAGACTTCAATTTAAGTATATTTATACCTGCTGATGACAGTATATAACGTTTTTGTTTGATAGGTTTAATTTATCACCAGTTATAGATGATAGAGCCAAAAATTTTTAGTCTACTGACATGAATAATCAGGGTAAATCGATGAGCGGTAATCATGTTATGTCCAGAAAACAGTGTTTTTCATAGAAAAGCTTGCCCTAGTGAGTAATATATGAACTATTAGAGTTATCACGACGTAAACAAGATAGATCTCCAAGAGACGATTTATATGCACCAAATTTGGACTAAATCGGACCAACGGTAGAGAAATTATGTCCCCCGATAACTTTTGGAGATAAAGCTCCCCATTGTGTCAGATATATACAACCCACTTTTCACAAAATCAATCCTTTTGTTCCTCAAACTAAGGTCTATATGGGTATTAAATTGATAAAAATGTTCCATGAAATAGTTTTTTAGTTATCACGCTAACCAGAAGGATCTGGAGCGGATGCGGCAACGGAGTAGACTATTCCATGATATTCCCAACTTTTCGGAAATATAATAAGAAAGCTGAACATTAAATGGTCCAGACTGGATGAAAAAAATGGAACATGAGACAAAATGTAATATATTAAAAATATATTGCATTTTGTCTCATATTCCATTTTTTTTTTTAATTCAATTTTTTCTTTCCTTTTTTAAATTAACATTCAAATCAGCTATTATTTCCTAAATTCATATTACAGCCTCAATGAGATTTAAAGTAGGATAAAGGTTGGAAGCACAGAAAAGAGAGTAAAGTCAGGATCAGAGAATCGGGAATCCTAATCTCATAGAACCGGTGGCTCTGTGGCAGAAAGCAGTTAGAAGTGAACTGATGAGGAGAAAGTGGAGGAAGCACTGCCTTGCTGACCATTAGTGGCTTGATTGGCAAACAAATGAGTTATAATGTGTATTTGGAAGAAAATGGAGAACTCCCTTTCCTGAGTGTCCACGCTGTTTCTATGAACCGGCTGCTTTAATGAAAAACTGAAGGGTCATTCTGACCACATGACTCTGTATTGTTTGGTTTTAGTGATGATAGTTAAAAGTAACACAAACGGTTAGACTACATGATATCTTTGTCTTCAATGATGGTATTTCATAAATCCCTCGGTCAGATCAGGTGATCGCTGTGTTCGTGTCCAATGCATGGCCGCTCCAAAGCCAAGGATGTATCTAAGAAGCTGTGGGACACAATTGAACGTGTTGGCTAGTCATGGAATGGACTGGTAGAAATTACCACTGATGGGTCCAATCTAGAACTGGTACTGTGCACTAAATGGCTGATAAATGAAATGTATGAATGACATCAAGTCCAAGAGTTTACAGCACTGTCAGTTCTGAGTCTCTTTGGAGAAACTCACTCAACATAAAGTGATGTACCGACTTCTACTGTGGTGTGTGAGCTCAGGGGGGGAAAAGTCCTGACGATATTTTTAGGGTAAGATAAGAGGTTCCTGAATCAGATGATGCAAAATCGGTCATGAACTTTGTATTTCTAGTGGACAGAACACTGGACGTGTTACATCCGTAACCTGAAGCTCCAGCGTGCTGGTCAGCCTCTGAAAGCGCGAAAGTCTTCTCCACTAAACTGTAATGGTGGGAAACTGTGTTTTCATTGAAAGACCTGGGTCCTTTCCCAGGATGTGGGTTTCGTGTGAAGGAGGGCACAACATTCGATGGTGCTAAAATCGCCTCTGCTATCGAAAAGCTAACGCAGGAACCCTATAAGCATTTCACAGACTTCAAGGTACACTGTGACACATTGCAGCTGTTTGCGGACCGTTTCTCAGCAGATGACAATTGCAGTGAGCAAAAATTAAATTCCGAGAGGCACAGGGAAAAAGCAGACATGAGAAACAGACATGACTGGACAGTTTCAACAAGAATTAGCTCCATCCTTCCCAGAGCTACCCAAAGTGTTATCTGTGTGAGAAACTTTTCTCGACTATGATCTTTTATAAATATGAGCACAGGCCAAGGCTTAGTGATGCTCGTCTTGAAGCTGTACTTAAGATTTCAGCTGTGACCTAAGACAGGGCAAATGTGGCTCACCTGTGCGAGCAGCAGCACTACCAGGACTCTGGAAAGAAATATAAGTATAACATTACTCATTGGTTGCATTTTGGAACAATAATTTGCTCTAATTTACAATGATTTGTTGGCTTGGAATAATGTTTCAATAACTTGTGTGATAAAGCAAGGAAATACGGTTTGCACTAACTTAAAAAAACGAATGCATATAAAAAAATAAAAATGTTTGCATTTTTAGTTAAGTTTAATGAAAATATGTTACTAATCAAAATAAAAAACTAACCTTCTTGTTGAATTTGATCATCACAATAATACTCCTATGAGATGACCATATCGGGAGTGTCCCCAAGGCCGATATGAATTTGAAACCCCTGTTTTAAATCATGAAAAAATAAGAAACAATGCCCTATACATCTTACATCTTTTTCCATGTTGCTAAAGTGTTATTGATCACTGCAGTCATAATGTCAAGCGGTGGGTTGCTGCTGTACATGTATTACCAATGTGTAATCAGGAATACTTATTGGTAATGCCATAAAACATAATTGCAAACAAAAAGAAAGTTAAATACGTGCCGTTAGAGCCAACATTTTAACAAGCAGCAGAAATTCAGACATTCCAACCGATAGAAAAGGAATTCTGGGAATGTCCTAATCAGCCAAGCTGATGGCCTCCAGATAAAATGGATAATCTGTGATAGGGACAAATAGCTGTTTGCGAATGGAGAGAGTAGCGGATAGACTTGGAGGAGTCTTAAAGTAGAGGTTAGCTGCCGACAAACCATCGTTCTATTTTCTTTCATTAACAATCAACTTGTTAAATAAAAATACTGTGGACTTCTGGCAGCCCAGTGGTCATAACGGCAGCATACGAACAATGACACTGGCAACCTTTCAGGATCAAATATCAAGGAGGATCAAGGATAACTTTATTAATCCCACAGGGGCAAATTGTTCCGCAGCCAGCAGTACATAAGACAACATTAAAACAAAAAAAGGAACCACAAATTTACATCCACACTTCAGAACGGGAAATAATGCAACAGAAAAGTCAATAATAAAAAAGATGCCAGATAAAAACAGACTTTTAAATAAATAGTTAACCAGGCTATACAAATAAATAATAGGATATTAACAAAATATAAAAAGATGGACTTCGTTATAAGGATAAAATAAATAAATGCCTTGAGTTATTTAAAAGAACAATGGCAACTGGTATAATAGAGATTTTCAAAATCCCGGGTCAGTGGCTAGAATCAGCTAAAGTAATCCGTGTATTCTTCAAAGTCCTGACCTGATACAGGTCAATGAGGTTGTACAAGGGTGTGCCTGCAATTGTGCTGCACACTTCAACTATGTCCTGCAACCTTTTTTTTTTTTATTGTTCATTGAAGCAGACCAATACCAGCACACAAAAGCAAAAGTAAAAGCAGACTCAATAAAATGAGAATAAAAGATATTCATAAATTCGTCAAATTCGTGTCCAACAAGGACAACTGGCACCACTCAGTGGAATCCGGTGACCACAAGGCCATGGTCACAGTCTGTGGTTTATAATCTGTGCTGGATAAGATGTTGAACTACACCTCAGCATAGGAAGGTCTATCCCTGTTAGAATATTAAAAAAACAAACAAACACCACAACATACACTAAAATAAACAGGTACTGCAATCACTATGCATATCTTAAACATAGAAATTGCATAATATTTTCAGAAACTTTTAGGAAACATTAATAACTAAAATGGTATCTCCCGTAAAAATTCCAATGGTACTCGTACTGCTGGGGACTCTTTTAAATTGACCGCCCTGCACAGTTGAGGACCATAAAATGAATGTAACACGCACTGCCATTAGCTCAATAAACACTTAATCATAAACAGATTTTCCATACTTTGATATTCTATTTAATATGAATCTGCCAATACCAGAGGTACTAAAGTTTTTTTCTGTTTTATTTACTTTCAATCGTCCTTCGCATTAATATGCACACAACTGCTACAACTTCCTATGAAATGAGTATGACCTCCATCACATAGAGCAATGGGGGTCCCAATGACACTCACAGGACCAGATACAAGTACTTCACACAAACCCTCCAATGTGGCTGCATCAAAGCAGTTCAGCAAGGAGGGAGCCCATGCTCCACCGCAATGTGACATACTGGAGATTGAACCTGGTGATTTATTGTATCAGGTAACATTTTTTGTCTTATCAAATAAAGTTAGGATGTAGAACCTTTGAAGATCTGATGCAGTTTAGAATGAGATACACACAGAAGTAGAAAACATAAGCAGGGGGTCTAATACTTTCTCAGAGCACTATATGCATGCACAAACCATAACAGCCCTTCCACATCAGCTGGCGCCATGTTACAGCCAAAACATTACTCCAGCTGACTACAACCCCCATCAAGAGGAGTTTGTCCTGATTAACGCTAACCACCATGCAGTGCAATGTCTTCACTATGATTCTTTTTCCATCTGTTCTATGCTGCTTTCTTTTTTCTTTTTAACTCTCTATCTACCCTTCATTTCTCCACCCTTTTTTACCCCATTCTTTTCTGGCTTGTAACAGCTTCTACTGTACAGTTTTCTCTAAATAACAGCTGTCAACACTTCCACTTTGCAGAGCCACAGAGTTTAATTTCATTATCTTGTATAATTTTGCAGGAATTACAAACATCAAGGCCTGTGCAAAGGAGGACAGATAATTTAATCAACTCAACCTCCCCAGGCAATCCAGGAGATACCAACCATAAATCTATCAAAAGGCACCCTCAGTCCAGCCCATGACTCTCTTCTAGCTAAAAGGGTTGTCTTTCTCCTCAATGCATTTAACCTTAAAGTGGATACATTCAAATTCATGGGAACGCTAAATTTCAAACATATCTTTTCCCCTATAAACCAACATGTGGGCTACACCATGGCGCCTCATAGCCAGACCTCGAACCCAACTCCGTTTTCCAGACAATCAGCATTCATCCCCGCTACAAATTCTAGTCCTATCATTACCACCTTTGGGAAATGAATCAAACAAGACATCAAAGGAATGATCAAGGAAGACAAGGGACCAACATTCTATAACCTCCTTATAACTGAACACCAAGGTTTAAAATAACTAGGTAGTAATCCCTTTATCTCAATCAGAACTGCTGACAAGGGAGGAGTTATTGTATTCATGGACTCAAATGAATATAGAACCAAAAAGCTCACTCTGGTGTAAGATTCACTTCATACAAAGAGCTCTACATTAACCCAGTAAATACAATCATGAATGCAATTGACAGCCTCAACATGCATGCGCTCAAATGTTACTGGATCTCACGTAAAGAGTTTGAATTCCTATCGGAACCATACCCCAGAGCATCAATCATATATGGTATTCCTAAAATACACAAAAACACAAACTATCCCCCACTAAGACCCACGGTTTCGGGCATCCAATCCATCACAGAATCATTATGGAAATTTGTGGACTTTCATATGAAAGGCCTGGTGACTTTTATGCCATCCTATCTGAAGGATACCAAAGATTTACTTAACTGCCTGGGAAGCTGCACAGCAGACGGGAAAACTATCCTTGTATCCATGGATGTGGAAGCTTGTACACATGCATTCCTAATAATATTGGCTTGGCATCCATCTCCAAATACATCTCTCTGAGAGACCCCCATTGTATTCCCCCTAATGAACTACTACTGCATGTGCGTCAGCTAGTCCCGACTTATAGCTACTTTAGATTTGAGGACTGCTGTTTCCTTCAGACCAGGGGAACAGCTATCGTTACAACAACCACACCAGTTTATGCATCTTAGGTGTAAGATGCATAAACTGGTGATCTATGACACTACTGTCCAAAGATCAGACCAAAGATGGGATTGTGGAAAAGATACTTGGAGGATGTCCTAATTGTTTTGGAATTGAACGGGAGAGAAACTTGAAATGTTTCGGACATATATAAATTCCAGATGGTCCTTCCTAAAATTCACCATGGAATCTAACCATAACCCCATCCATTTTCTTGACTTAACCGTCTCCACGCATGAAAACGGAAATGGAAGTATCCATACCTCAATCTGTAAGAAACCAATGGATCCCAACACTCTCCTCCACTAATAATAATAACAATAATACATTTAATTTATAATGCACTTTACATTTGGATCAAATCTCAAAGTGCTAACCACCCAAGACATTTAAAACAAAACATACCCAAAGGACAGTTTTAACGTCTGAGGAGGAATTGTTCGCAATTTGATGAATTCATCCATAAAGCTGAAGAGATTCAATCTAAATTCAGTTCAAGAAACTAACCCTGGCTGTAATAAACAGAGCATATTATTATGCCTTATCATCTCCTAGAGCTGATCTACCAAAGCTCAAAACAAATGTCCATCAACAGAAAGAATAACATTCACTAATACATTATATAAATAATCAGTTTTTCAGTTTTTTCTAATAAATAATTTTGACCGTACCTACACACCATAAACCTTGGTGACCTCAGGACACACCTACTGGAACCAATCACAAAGCACTTCCTGTTTATCTATTACTTTAATCCTATCATACTTTCTCTTTGATCTTCTTATCCTCACCTTATGACATCATGAGCCAACTGTAAAGCACCTAATATAATTTGCTGCATCTCAAATGATATCCTCCTATTACTCTATATTGAGATCAATCTACTAGCACCGCTTGTTTTCTGTTAGTGCCACCATTTTCCCAACGGTTTATGATGTCTACATGTTTTGGTTGAGAGAAACATACATACTGTAGAGGAAGACGCGTCCACCTCCACCACAGTAGCTCAGTAAATAGTTTGCACTTTATTACGTATTTTTGTCCATGTAGCAATTCAATAAATATTAATAATGAATCATTTGTAAACCAATGAATGTGTAATTCTGAATCAAAATCCTGACAGTGAGCCTTTATGGTTAAACATTTCATGGCATCTGATGATTATCAGCACAACAAACAGGCCATGTGATCTGTGTGTACAGCATTATTATCTCACCATGGACAGTTTCACTTCTGCTCAAACACAAACCAGCACACAGAAGCACTGAAGAGTCTTGTGGCCAAATGCCTTTACACTTGCGTCTTTAACTTAAGCTGTGCCCAGCTGTCGCACACTGACAAGACTAGAGCTAGTAGAGTGTGTATCTTGGAGTGCTTGCTATTTCCTGAGCTCTCTGTTGTGATAGCAATCCCAGCTGCTTTTCTTTCCTTCCTTATAATGGAAGACACAAATAATTTAAATCGAGGTTCAGTGGCGGTCCTAAACTCTAGGGGGAAAACATGTGACCTATACACCTTCTCCTCTCCATCAATGTCATCCTCACTTTTTTTCAAGGTTTAGCCACCGCGTCTTTGTCTTTCTTTTTCCACCAGTGCAATTTTTCTGTTGGATATCCAGACTAAACTGTCATATACAGCAGTCAAACTGGAGCTAGAAGGGGCCCCACTTATTGGGGCTTTCTGGTGATGCTCGTGCACTTTATGCTATGTTTAACCCTTTGTGGTCGGAGGTCACACCGACATGAACCCTTAACATAACCCTTCATTTAACCCCCTGAAGTAATGTTCAACAGTGTTGGGTATTTATTTAAAATACTGTAAAACACGATGAACCCCAAAACATGTAAAGTTGGGACCTACTCCTAAGTCACTAAATCAGACTACAAGGTTTATGGGGTTTACTAACATTAATTATCTCATCTCCCAAGGCACCTGTCAGTGGGTGGGATATATCAGGAAACAAGTCAACATTATGCCCTCAAAGTTGATGCTTTGGAAACAGGAAAAATGGTCTACCCAAAGGATCTGAGTGTCTTTGACAAGGGCCTAATTGTGATGGGTAGATTACTGAGTCAGAACAATTCTGTTGGATGTTTCTGTTCCGCAGTTCTTGAAACCTACCAAAGTGCTCTGAGGGAGGACAATTGATGTGTAGGTGGAAATGCTGGGCTGTCTTGTGCAATCATACCCAAGAGCTACTATAGCAGAAATTTTTGAACAGGTTAATGCTGGTTCTGATAGAAATGTGTCAGAACACAGAGCTGCATCAGAGTCTGCAATGAACCCCTCCGTGTTCAAATCAATTCCCAAGACCCACCTTTTCAGATCTGCTTTAAATCTGTAATCAATGTGATTTTTATTGTTGCTGTTATTTTTATATGAGCTGTTACCTGCCCAATTTTAAGCCGTGATTTAAATGCTATGGTTGATTTGTGAATATTAAATATTTCATACGTGTCATATTGAGGATATTAAAATTAATGATGTTTTAAAAAACATCTTCAAACATCTTCCATTGTTCAAGCATATTGAACAATCATTTTTATGACTGACTTATCTCTATGAACTTTACCTGGACCCTGCCGGGCTCTCGGATCATCACTGATGCTTTCACTGTGTACAGCAGGCATATTTAAATAAAATTGAAAGAGCTCCAGCAAATCTCTTGCCTATTGAGGTCCAAGTCTGGGCTCTGAGGACCCTCGATAGAACAAGAAGAAAAAAGGCAGTGAAGAAGGATAACAGGAGCAAGAAACTAAAACCCGAACATTACATTTTTTTTTTGAAACATGAAATAACATAACAACTCCAGAGATTGTTTAGGTGTGTTTCACATCACATAACCAGTACACCCATTCTCTTGATACCATTCATTGGCTTAAAAAAAGACTGCTTTATGTTCTGCCTAAACATATGCTGTTCCAGCACCCTCAGGGAATCTTGCCTTTGATGACAAAATTTAATATCAGGCTTAATAATAGTCGTTCATTTGTCTTTGGGGCCCTGATGTACTGTGTATTGTACTGTTCATGCTAGGGACAGTCACCACCAATAAAAACTGGTTTCTTTCCATTCTCTAACTTCTTTTTTGAAGTGGGTTATATAACAGACAACAAACACAGACTTAATTTAATGAGATCTAACGGCTCATTAAATTAAATTTATGCAACAAAGGTTTTATAAAAGCTTTTCAAAGTGAAGCCGACGTGTCAACAGTTTTCATATTGAAAGAAAAAGAAGAAAAAAACACCCTAAAACTGAGTTTTTTTTATACATGGAAAAAAAACTTGGGTTGTCTTTCAAACCACCACACAAATTCACTTGATATAATTCATTGGGTGACTTAATTACGGGCTTGATGACAGGCCATCTTTTGTCCTTGGTGATCCCTGGTGTACAGTGTGTTGTAATGGATTCATTCTCATTATTCCAGACAAACTTTCTTGTTTATAATATCCACACAGAATTTTCCCACGTGTGGAGCTTTGAGCTGAGAAGAACAAATAGCTAATACCTATTTTATGTTTAGACTGACAAAAAAAATGATATACAGGACACTGAATTTCACAGAATAGTCCAGAATTGTTGCTCAACCTTCTCATGATGCATATCACAATGTCATCTGTATACATTATAGTCCATAGGGACGCTTTTATTACATCATACATCAACCTATATCTAACCATTTCATCATGACAACTGTCCAAGACTGACTCCACGGATACAACGCAACAAGAACACACGCAATACCAGTCGTTAGCACAGCCCCACCTCTACTTTGAACCATTCAATCACTCCAATCAGCCTTGTTTACATGCCACCAGTTTAGCTAAAATCTGAGTATGTGATGATAAAATTTAAAATCTTTATATTTTTCTGCATTTTAAAAACAGGATTCATGTTCTTACAAAAACATTGTCAAATTGACCCTTGTACACACAGATCTGCTAAAAGCAACCTTGCTCTCTGGCCTTCCTTGTACTACTAAAAACAGTAGCTTCCATTATTGTCTGTATGTAAGCTACTGTTTTTCTCCTTTTGCACTTATTGTATACTTTGCATAGGTCTTTTTAACTCTTCAATATGCATGTCTGGTACACTACTGTAGAATTGACAATAAGCGTCTTGATTCTTGAACAAAAAATTTGAATCAGAATTCTCATTCTGTGTTTTTTCTTGGCATGAACCCATACTGCTGTTCACAGACCTCGACATCTCCATCTTGCTTCCACTACTCTTTCCCAAAACCTCATGATTGGTTAATCCCTTTTATCCCTCTGTAGCTCCTACAGCTCTGCACATCTCCCTGGTTCATGGATATTGGAACTAGCGAGAGGAAGGCTCGGAAAGGTTGAAGCAGGAGTGAAGAAGGTAATGGGAATTGTGGGAAGGAAGTAAGGAGGAGAATACAATTAGGGTGGATTGGATGGAGAAGAATTTCAGAAGTTATTTGTGACAGGAAGGTCCAAGTGAGACTAAAAAGGAAGACTGTTTTGAGATTGTCTATGGTTAATGGATTGGAGATGATGGGGTTAACAATTACGCAGGATCAGGAATGAGATCATCATCCAACATTCACTGTTGGACAGTCCGTCCAACAGTGAAGGTTGGACGGACTGATGATGAGGTTAGGGAGGCAAGAGGTTGAATGAAAAAATCCAGAGGAGAGATTTTGGATATGTTGAGAAGCCGACGTTGAGGATGTAACTGCCGAGCAGGAGAAAATTAGGTAGGCCAAAGGGAAGACACATGGATGTAGTGAGAGAGGACATGAAGTTGGCGCGTGTAACAGGGACGATGAGCAGGACCGGGGCAAATGGAGCAGAAAGATCTACTTTCGTAAACCCTAATTTGGATTGAAGGTCCAGAAACCATGCAGAATTAGGTTTTCGGGATTTGTAAGTCACATATGTAGACATGAGGGGAATTTAGTTTTAATTTCTTGTGTAATAAATTACACGATTTCTTGGTTTTCATATTGAAGCGTGCCAGCTAGAATATCTGAGAGATGGAGTATAGCTGAAAAGATCAGATGTATATTCTGCTCTGCATGACTTATTCTAAAGTTATTTCAGTGAAACCAAAAAGAATTCCA
>VRLP01001796.1:37500-50000 GCA_009660295.1 Lophius piscatorius | reverse complement strand
AATCAATACTCAAAAAAATTAAGAGAACACTTAATCATCACAGTATGACACCAAACCAGTTTAACTTCGACCAAGCACAAATGCCAGTGAATCACTTTCACATGTTTGGTACAAATAAAAGTGACAACAGGTGCAAAGTAGAGGCAAAAGCATGACAACCCCCACAGTGGGAATGATTCTGCAGGTGGTGGCCATTATCCTTTTCTCTCTACTCATCCTCCCTGACTGACTCTTCTCTAGTTTTGTGTTCTGCTGGTTTCTTTGTCACTACTTGTGACATGAGGCAGTACCTGCAGCCCACTGACGCTGCACAGGTAGTCCAGCTCCTCCAGGATGGTTTAACCCTGTGTACAGTTGCAAGACGGTTTGCTGTGTCTCCCAGCACAGTCTCAAGAGCATGGAGGAGATGCCAGGAGACGTTACACGAGGAGAGCTGGACAGGTCCGTAGAAGGACACCAACCCAGCAGCCAGACTGGTATCTGCTACTCAGTGTGAGGAGGAACAGGAGGAGCACTGCCAGATCCCTACAAATTTAACTCCAGTTGGCTACTGGTGTGATGTTTCTAACAAAACTGTCAGCAACAGACTGCATGAGGGTGGCATGAGGGCCCGACATCCTCTACTGGGACCTCTGTTTACAACCTTGCACCGTGGAGCTCGATTATTGTTAACCAGACAACAGCCAAATACACAGGTTCTCCATCGGTGCCTTTTTGTCTTCACAGATGAGAGCAGGTTCAAACTGAGGTCATGTGGCAGGTGTGAAGAATGCTGTGAAGAATGTAATGCTGCTGCATCATCATCCAGCAGGACCGGTTCGGTGGTGGGTCAGTGATGGTCTGCGGATATCCTTGGATGGTCTCACAGACCTCCACCGGCTAGCCAGCGGTACCCTGACTGATGTTAGGTACCAGGATGAAACTCAGACCCACTATCAGACTCCACACTGGTCCAGTGGACTCTGGGCTCCTACTGGTCCAGGACAATGCCCGGTCTCCTCCTGTGGTCAGATTGTGTAAGAAGTTCCTGGAGGATGAAGGTATTGATGCCATTGAATGGTCCTCCTGTTCCCCAAGCCTGAATCCACCTGAAACCCCTTTTTTTGAGCAGTGTATATAAGTTACTTACATAAAAAGCAAATTGTTAAAAATCTATTAAGCAAGGGTTGTATTACAGGCTCACTACATTAATTAATATAATTAATTAATTAATTAATCTCTGGCGACAGTTAAGTCAGGATGACTATCTCCTTGCACACTCGGGCAGCAATCACTGCTAAAACCAACTTTAACACATGCTCATTGTAAATTAGCTGCTTTACAGGTTTACATATCAGCTCTGTCCATAAGCTGGCAACATCCATCAAATCACAGTGAAGCACAGCTGTCATTTATCAAAAAAACAAACCCCCCCCTCATCTCTGCCAGGGATTTGTGGATCCATCATTCATCCACCACCAACACCAATATCCAGACTCTAAGGGAGGCTATACCTGGTTGCTGCTGAGGGCAGATACTCTTCAATCAAAATCTCCCTGAAGAGTCGAGCGCAAAAATCTTTCCGACAGACAAATTATCACACCTGATGATGTTTATTACATCATCTGTCGTAATGAACATTCATCTTTACTTCATTCTCTGTCCCTCCAGATTGTACTGTAATTTAGGGTTAAGAAATAGTTAAATAAAAACCAATTTAGATACAAAATAAGTGTCTTCATACAGAGCTGATGCTGTATGCTATTTTATAACATTATCTTACAAACCTCATTAAAATCTCTCACCTTAATTACGCCCTTATTCTATAATTGTGTGTAGAAGAAGCTGGAAGTCAACTGATATGAGACATTTACGTGTTCTCAAAGTTCTCAGTGCATCTACTATAACATACCAAGTCCACCTGCAGTGTGTAGGAATGCTATTTTTCTGTAGCTGCTTTGGTTATCAGTTACAGTAGGAACCTTTCAAGGTTTGTAAACATGCATTTACTTCTCTTGGGTTAAATATCTGGGCAACAACATTTTCAATTAACCTCTCGACTGCTATTCTTGTCTCTGCAGAGGTTATATACAGTACAGATATTGAAGTGGCCATTCCCACTTTTTGTGCCGATTCGATTTTGACCATGCTATAGTAATTGGAGCAACATGTACAAAAATAACTGGGTTTGAGGAGATATAAATAGTGAAGGCTATTAACCAGAGGATCACAATCAGCAAAACTCGAGTGTGGTGTGTCTTTAATTTAGCTGTGAACAGTGTTAACAGCTTTTTTTGGTTTGTTTAGTCTGCTCTAATTGTATTCAAGATTTTGGCAAGAATAAAGTCAGAGGCTTTAAGTCTTACTTAAGTATTTTACTCTAGTTTGAGGCAAAAAAAAGTGTTGAGTTTAATAGTATTTTCTGAGAAATCTTAATTTATTAATATCTCATGAAAAAAAATCTCATGCTAATACAGACATTTTTAAGATGACAGTTGTATAAACAAATGTTTTATAATTGAATTACTATTGCATAATCATGACCTCTCACTCTATCAAATTGAAAAAAAAACGACTGCCGGCAGTATTTTTGCTTGTAATTGACTTGCATGCCGAGAAAATGATTATCAGTTTGCTTATATAGTGGCCAAATTTGTTGTTTAGTCTTTTTGCAGGTTGTTCTCCAAATGCTGCCCATGTGCTGTCAAACCGATGAAGATGTTTTCTTAATTTGCTTGTGTTTTGTCTATTTGCCTGTGTCTTCTTTAGTCGCAGTGCGTTTGCCGCTGTCAGCCACCATATATATGATCTCTTAATGTCTCAGAGTTTATTTGTGTGTACAGCAGCATCTCAACAGCTGCTTTGGAGGTATCCCTGCAGCAGAGTGTCAGTCTCTTCCCACAGTGCATGGAACAGGCGGGATGTGGTTATGTAAAAGATACACCTTCCCTTTTTAACTGCCCTAAATTCCCCCTGTACACACACACACACACACACACACACACACAATGCTGTCTATATGAGTAATGACCAGACAATCTCATGCGGTCTTTGACCCTTGAACTTTCTCCTCCATACAGGCTCAAAGCTCCTTTTCCTCGGGGCCCACACTGGTAGAGAGTTCAGCATGCATAGGCGCGTGTGCTTGTGTGTGTGTATCCAATATGGCTAAATTATCATGAGTGTGTGTGTCTTTACCCTGAAGCATCTGGAAAGTATTCCCACTTCATCGCCGTTTATGGTAGAGCCATCATCGGCAGGATGTATGGACATCTATGAAGCTCCTGGCCCCAAGCTCTGCACGTTTTAGAGCCCCTGGCAGAGAGGCCCCCTGCTCAGGGGGCAGCCAACTGAGCCTGCACCCTTTAACAGACTCTTTAGCTGGGGTCGTGGCCCTAGTTACCAGACCTTATGGCTTGAAAGAGTGAAGAGGGGCGTGGGGGAGGGGGGGCATAATGCCTGGGAGAAATACGACACAAAGGGAATTTAAGGGTGCCAGGTTAGAATCTGGTCAAGTCTGTGGTAACAGTTTTCTCTGGAGAAACAGTGCTGTTTTTGTTTGTGATTTCAGAGCGTTATACCAATGCCCATTAAAAAGGAGAAGAACTCGGTTTTCCCAATGAGGGTTTGCTCTTCTAGATGATAGGTGTGGATGCCTAGAGAAAGGCCACATAGCTTTGTCCTCATTTGCAAAAAAGACTTGTTGGCACACACTGCAGCCCTTTTAGGGCTAATTTGGTGTAAACATCATATGTCTTTGTAATGGTTGCCATGCGAAAATTAAATGACTACGTCCCTTTGTCATTTCATGGTAAGTGGGATAAACAGCAATAGGGGCCTTAGTACACTGCATCACACACACACGGGGCTACAAATGGGTTTGTTTAGTTTAACAATAAACATCAGCAAAGGTCAATACTGCACAAAAAAATTACTCCTACTGCATGTTTAATCACATTTCTCAAGTTTTGTTCAGTCTGTCTGTATCCTGACTCCGTACATCACTGTGTGTGAATGACACCATCAGCTCCATGAAGAGTGAAAACCAATGATTATAAAAATGCCAGCTCCGACAGAGCGATCAGAGATATCACAGACCTCCCAACCAGCATGACTGAAAGGATCTGAAGCTAACTTGGTGCCGGATACACCACAGCGCACCTTTGGTCTTCACGGGTCACAACTGTTTTGGTGGCAATAGGAGTGACCAATGACATATGACATTATTTGGTAGTTACTAGAAAAAAAAAGCTTTGGAGCAGAAAAACTTGATTACAGAGAAAGAATTAATAAAAAAATAAACAAACAAACAAATACATAATCAAATGAAATAATGTAATGTAAAGTAAATTAATTAGCTTTACTAGTACTTTATCCATAGTGTGACCAGAAATCCAGAGAAAGTTTAACAAATTATGACCAGTTGTCCCAAATGTTGTCTCACTTGTTTTAAAAAACGAGACAGAGATTGTGTTTAAACAGTTAGAGAGTAAAAAAGCATTAGTCGACTAATAGTTGTGGAACAATTCTATAGTGTAACCCAAAGACGGACACTGTTGTGTTCACAGCCTGCATTATTTTATGGCTACTGAAGGTTTTTTAAAGCTGTTTGCAGTAGTGAAATGACAAACTACACATATTGTATTATACAATTCAAATATTTACAGAGGCATATCCGTCCCCCAGCCAATAACAGCGTGCAGTGGCAGACTGACAATATGAATAACTTGTTTAAATTAAAAACTAGAGGTGAAGAAAATAATACTAGAGGTGCACTGATCGATCGGCTGTTCTTCCCAGCGAGGTTTATTTTATATGATGGGTGAGGGGCTGAGCAGTCTCTGTATGGCCGATTCGGTGCCGGTAACAGGCATGCGCCGCACTCATACAACATGGCTACAAAGATCTCACCAGCTTGGAAATCTTTCACTGTGAATAAAGAAAACACAAAGCTTGCAATTTGTAACACCAATAAGGCCGAAATAAGCTGTGGATGAACAACACCAAAAACCTTTTGGAATCAACGAAATCAGACAAAATCGGTGTCGGCGGTTATCAGACTTAATGAAAATCAGTGATGGCATTCAGACAAGAAAATTGCAATCGGCGTACCTTTAAATACAGGTCCCAAAAATCCATTCTTGTATTCATCTATATCCGTGTCACCTGATAGCTATACATTCACAACTATAAGTAAAAGATAAACAAAATGAATAAAAAACCTAGCTAGCATTTTACTCAAAGCCTATTAAAGGTCATGAACATTGAAATCTTTTATATATAACCTCCCTTCCCAAACGTCTCATCCCTTTAGTAACAAGTCACTTTTGGGGGGTCTGACGCTGGTCATATTTAAGCTGGGGTCAGAGGCCCCGTGGCCGCGCCCCGTCTCTACTTGCAGATAAATTACTGCAGATTTTTTCCAAAACAATCTGCATCCAGGTCACAGAGAAGAGGTGTGTGTCTTGGTTCTATTTTCAGTCATTTACTCAATCCAATTCTAACCATGGCCTCCACTGAACTCAATAAAACACCCCCAGCAAGTGGAATTCTGAATGCAAAGCTTTGTCTTGTCAACACGGCAGTTTGTTTGGACAGTTTCTTCAGATTGGACTCATTAGACCTTAACGCTAGCAGAGACAGGAAAGAGTTTTTCTAATCAAGGGCAGAAGGTAGAAGCCTGTACTGCCTACAAACGGAGCAGCAGTCAATTATTTTTCTGCAAAAGTACTAACAAAAGTACCATCCTGGCACTCTGTTACCCACGGTTCTGACCTTTTCCAACTTTTACTTCATGTGCTGAAGCCTTTGATAAATGTTTAGAAGGACTAAAAACTCTCTTCTGCTTCTGTGTATATCAGGCATAACAAGTGCTGAGATAATGTGATACCATTAAATGACACTGTGTTTGTAGAAGAACAGGTAACACGGCGTAACATACTAACAGTAAGATAAGATAAGATAAGATAAACCTTTATTAGTCCCACAACGGGGAAATTGCAGTGTTACAGCAACAAGAGCATATTACAGAATAACATTATGTACAATTGAATTAAATTAAATGTGCAGTTGAAATATGGACATGTTGAGTAGTGAACCGTGAAACCGTGTAACGGTGAAAGGGAAATATTTCCCATGATTATTGTTAATGGTACATCACTAGTATTCACAAAAACAAGGCAGGACAGTCAGATTTTAGATCTGGTTTTTGACCAGGAGGGGTTTGATGGTGAACAATCACTTCTAAAGAATTATCACTCAAAAACCGGCTATTTGGGTTATCCTTGATAAAACCTTTGTTAAATCCGGCTTTTCACCTACATGTTATTTTTCCATGTGCACACAGATCAATCAGCCATAGCTGTACAACCACTACAGGTGAAGTCGGTCCTTGATGTGAATGTGTTGGATGCATGTCAATTGGGACAACCCACACCAAAAAACATAAAACAAACTCCATCCACACCAGTCAATCTTTTTCAGAATGAGGGAGTAAATTAGCTCTGTAAAATTTTTCTTTATAAAAGATAAAAACATATTAAAACTGGACACCTTATCTGTACAGTATAATGGCAGAGAACACAGGCAAAAGGGAAATTATCTCCAGAAATAAAGCGTTTTTGCTTTTAGTGCCCTTATCCTCCAACATATGCGTCACTCTTCACCTTCATGCAGTGTCTGAACACTTTGACAAGGGCTGAATTGTAATGGGTAGATTCTTGGGTCCGATCAGCTCCAAAACTAAGATCTTGTTGTCTGTACTGGGGCGGTACTTGCCAAAGATGTCTAAGGAACGACAACTGGTGAAGCATCAGGTTCATGGGTCTCCCAAGGCCCACTGTTGTGTTTGAGGTGCGAAGTCTAACCCATGTTGTCTGAGCTCCCTTAGCTCAGCCAGCTTAGCTAACATGCAGACCAACTCTGAAGCTAAGGACGGACACTTTATTTTTAACAGCCAAAAAATATTGTCCAAAACGCATATGTGAGAAGTTTGAGCTGGGTTGTAAAGCTCGTCACAGCACTGAAACTGCTCTTGCTCTGCTTTAAGTCCCGACCGCTGCCTTGTAGATGGTGGAAGATCCTTCTGCAGCATCTGGAGCAGTGTGTAGGCATTAGAGGTACTGTTCTTAAATGGTTTGAGTCTTATCTATCAGAAAGGAGTTACTCTGTTTGTCATAGGGACTTCTCTTCGACTATGGCCTCACGTGATTGTGGTGTACCACAAAGCCCCATCTTAGGACCAATTCTTTTTTCATTATATATTTTGCCCTTGGGATCCATTTTTAGGAAACACAACATGTCCTTCCACTGTTATGCTGATGATGTGTCTAGATCCACTTTCCCGTAAAAGCTAACTGCAAAGATTCTGTGCAGTCATAATTAGACTGTCTAAAACACATCAATCAGGTTAAACGCTGTCTGTCAAGCGAACATTTTGATCAAGTCATCCATGCACTTATCACTTGCATGGATGGACTCATCACTCACACTGCTCCAGCTTGTACAGAATGCTGCTGCCCAACTTCTAACTGGTACAAGAAAGCGCGAGCAAATCACTTGATTCTAAAATTGTATTACTTGTTTTTAAGGTTTTGAACAGGCTGTCGCCACTTTATCTGGCACACCCTGGTAGCCGGGCCTTTGCAGTAGCTGCTCCCAGATTATGGAATAGCTTTGCTTTTACAAGTGATGCTAGGACCCCTGCAACTTTATCATCACATCTGAAAGCCCATCTGTTTTCTTTGGCTTTTAATTGAGGTTGATTTGGGGGTTTTTTTATTATGGTTTTTATTAATTCAGGGAAATGAGGGCCTTTCTGATAAACACCCTTGCATTTGGGGACAAGAGCAATGGCCTAGTATGATTAAAAAGGACTGAGCAAGGCCTTATGAAAATCCTGAAATAATTTGGTTAATATTAACGTGTATAGATTGATATTTTATGGTCATGTGAACTACAAAAACAATAGGCCTACACTGTTGATAAAGAGTAAAAAAAAACTTGGCTATGATTTAGTCCGAGATATACAATTTTGACTTACAAAACTTATCTACTTGACTAATAATATATAACTTAATGAATAGTAATCACATTACCCTGCCTATAAAGTGCTGACAGCCTCTTCTCTTGCACAAAATTGAGGTCACGTACAAATTTAGAAGAGCGCACACAAACACATACACACCCATAGCAACAACTTATATAGGCAGAGACAGATAAAAATACACGTTCGCACATACAAAGACTGGCACACATAATGCACCTACACAAGAATAAACTACTGTTTCACTGCTGTATCAGATTTGATGAAGTGCCTGCCCTCAGCTCAGCTCCATACACAACTGAATGGCATCACTCAGAAGTCAGGGGTGAAGTCTAACATCGCCTGCTCATGTCTGAAACATCTCTAAACATCAATAATCCTGGTGGGATTTGAAGAGGTTTAGTGAGGCAGGACAGAGACACCAAGCTGCAATCCCTGAAACTGTATTACTCTCATTAACCTCTACCTCTGTCTATACCTCTACTTTTCTCTCATCTCCACCCTTCAGTGTCAAAACTGAGCAAACCCAAAATTTCTAAAAAACAATTCAGCATATTCTATTGAAACGATATGTTTCCTTTTGTTTGACACATCTTTGCTTTCTTCTCTGTAAATCTCTCAGGAGCTGAATTGCATAGCAAGTTACCACAAGTGATAAAAAGTTTGCCCTTAAGACCTCAGAAATCCGTGAGATATGGATATGCTTTGATTTTAATAAGCAACATTTGTGAAGTCAAAATGAAAAAACTAAGAGTTTGACTCTGAGGAATGATTTAACTCAAATAATTCAAATTTGGACTAAATTAAACCGATTAAGACGTTGTGAGAAAAACTGTGTTCTTCGTAAACAGCTCCCCTAGTGAGTAAAATATGAATTATTAGAGTAAATCATGATGTTTATAGGACAGAACTCTTCGAGTCAATCTATACGCAAATTTGTACTAAATCGTACCAACCTTTAAGAAATTATGGCCTTAAAATTTTGGAGATAAAGCCTCCCTTAGTGTTGGAAATATGCAACTGACCTTTACAAAAATCATTCTATTTCTTCCTCACACTAAGTTTCAGTGGGTATAAAATTTGTAAATGATCCATGTTTTTGAGTTATCGATTTACATGGTAGTGGCGACAATGATGATTACATAATATCCCCGACGTTCATGAATATAAATCTGAGTTTTCTCAAAAAGAAAAGAAAAAAGTGCACTGCCGAATTCTTCATTGTCAGTGAGTGGCAAATATTACCTGGTTCCCATTGTCACCTGTCAGTGGATGGGATATATTATCTGGTTACCATGGTTATGTGTCAGTTACATGGTTGTATCAGGCAGCAAGTTAACATGTTTTCCAGAAGTCAATGTGTTAGAAAACATGAAAAATGGGCAAGAATAAGGATTCTAATTCTTCATACTCCATTGATCTGTTGTTCTCTTGGAGATGGAGCTGACCTGATTAATAGATCAGGAGTAACTGACCCCAGTGACACCAGGACACAAAACCCTTCAGCTTCCAGAACACCACATGGGCATCTTCAGGGCAAGACTCCCATCCAACATGAGAAGTTTGGGACACATTGGACAATGGAAAGTTTCATTTTGAGCTCACGGGTTAAATGGAGTGTTTCATGCCGCCATGGCCACACCTTTCAACTTATGGTAAAACCTTTGATAACTTTACATCATCCATGCTCGGAGATCATTTTCACAAAACCTCATGTTGATCACATCAAATACCTTGTACGAGCTCGATCAAGTACATTACTGAAAAATTGCTCAAATTTAAATGCTAAATTCAAGATGACGGACTTCCTGTTAACTTTGGGTCCTGACTCCAGGAGGCTTTTTTTGTAGCTCCACTTATGATACAAGTGTTTACCAAGTTTCATATTTCTAGAGAAAAGACACGGCCGGTACTGCTTATTTGAGATATTGCAGTGTCCGCTGTAGATTCAATTTGCATCGCCCCTTCCTGAAATCCATATACACGGCGACTATGGTCCTTGACATGTGTACCACACATCGTGAACTTCGAAGCACGTTTTACTTCAATAAACAACAACTTCCTGTTTAGGATTGTTTGACGAGTCGCTACAGCAACATGATACATGAAAAGTCAAAATATGGATAAAACTGAATTATAAACTTGTCTTGAGTTATTGCACCAAATTTGAATTCTGTGGTATTAACGTGCTACGAGTAATTAATCAAAGTATGAAATGTAACACTTCCTATTGCCAGAAAGTGGCGCTATTCAAAAAGCAAATTATTTTCATTCAGACGGCTTTTGGGCGAGACCTTTAAACATCAAGAAAGGTCTAGTGGAGATTGGCCTACGTACAGTGGAATCATGATGACCTAAACTTTGGTTGCGAGTCATCAATTTGCGCCACCAAGCCATACCCACACATTTATTCAAAATCATATATCATTCGGCACAATGGATCTCCAACTTGTTGTGTGCCGCATGGCCAAATTTGAACTGTTTGGGAAAAATAGACTTGCAGTAATGGGTGAAATTGTAAAACATGACATTTCTTGTTACCACATGCTGGCGCGGATTTTTTTCCCCTCTATGTATCTTAAGGGCGGGACATTAATGCTAGCTGTGGAAATTTTGGGCAGATCACACCATTGGCGGAGTTACGGCAATCGTTTCTATGGCGAGGTCTCAATAAGTGCCCCCCTATTCCGTCCAGACCGTTGAACAACAACCTCAAGATTTTGATAACTTTAAATCCTTACGGCTTTACTATGTCAATAACTAAATTTGAAGCCAATTTGCTCAAAACTCAAAGTCAAAATGGCCGATGTCCTGTTAGGTTTGCGGTAAACCACCAAAATACTTTTTGGTAGATCCTATAATGATAAACACGTGTATCAAGATTTGTTTTTCCAGGTAAGTAAGTTAAATGGAGATAGCGCTGTAGAACCATTTTGCCCACGCCCACTCCTGCGACCCCCAAAATACGAAATTTTCGGAAGACCTGGTAAGTCCCCAAAAAGGCAATTATTTCAGTGGATGGATATTTGGCTATGCTAGCAGCACAGCTCTGGGGTCACCTCTGTCGTTGCTTGGCCCACCACTTTGGTCATGAACACAATAAATCAACAAGTGAATTGGCCCAAATACCTGACAGATATGCATGGTTTCCAGATGATGCACCCTATCCTCATGGCTTTGGTGATCCGATCACTTAACCATAGGTGCCACCCTCAGGTTGACATTTACCCTCGGGAGGATATGTAATCGCTTGACTGAAAAATTATTAAATATAGCAAATGCATTTGCTAAAACATCAGCAATATATTATCTACTATCACAGTTGTGCTATATAACATATTATCCGTACATACAGAGGATATGGAAGACAAGAATTTTCAAGAATTGCTCAGTGATTTGTTGTTTCAGGTATTTGATGTCCCTTCACCTTTACCCCCAAAGGAACCTACATCTTTACCACCATTCTTAATTTTCTTAAATACATGTACTTTCAATGTTTGAACTTCAGTATCTTTATCAGACCTCCCTTCATGTGTGTGTATGCTTGTCTGAAGTATAGTCAACTACACAGAGAGAACATTCACTCATTTCTTGCATGTAACAGATGTAACAGCTTGTAACAGATGATCATTGCCATCTACAATTATACAAGCACCTTGTATAACATCAGAACAGCACTACAGTACTCCAAACTCCAAACTACTGTAAAACATTGGAGTTCGAACGTCTTTTTTTTAAGGAGATGTGAAACAAACAAGCAAGATTGACAAGCCTCTGGGAAAAAAAAAGATGAAGGGAAACAAGAAAATGAGGGGAAAATGAAAAGATAATTGAATTCGTGAAACACAGTAAAAACTAAGTAAGTGAGTTAAATTCCAAGTTGTATTTCTCACAGCCTTTGAATGGTTCAAGGATGTCTTGAAAAAATACCAAAATGTAAAAGTTAAAGCAGAAAAAGAAAATTGAAACACTGTAGAATATAATGTTCAAGCAGGGAGCGATGACCCAGAAGCAAACAGATCACAGGAATCATGCCGACACGCACTGCAACACACAACACACAATGAAAGCTCGCAGAGAGAAGACAATGAATGAGCCGCATCAGAGAAGAAATCAGTGTCACATAAATTAACCATCACATCTGTTGCCTGGAGCTTCTGCAGGAAAAACATAACAGAGGAGCAGAATTACAGTGTTTTCGTGCAATAAAACTCAAAGGTATAGTCTGCTACATATGAATGATTTCTGATTCTTGACAATGTACACACACTGCCTGCAGAGTGTCAATCAATACCTTCCAGCTACATAAAGCTGGTGCAATGAAATATGAATAGCATCATTAGGACCGAAAAACAAATCCACAGAGAGGAGAGAGAAGGGGAGGAAAAAGGTGGAAGGTGGAAAAGTTGAAAAATGTTTTTTTTTTTAATATATACAAAAAAACATGTTTCACACTATTCGCAATTATTTTATTTGA